>JABAYD010048894.1:0-16675 GCA_014822095.1 Diplotaxis tenuifolia
TTAAAGACGGTGGCAGTGAATCCTGAGTTTCCCACCTTTTAGTAATCTGTCAAAACTTGAAATATGAGAAAACTTGTTTTTCACTTGGTTTTAGATCAAATCGATTAATGATTATAATATTTTAATTTTAGAGATAAAAACACAAAAAAATAAAAATTCCATGAAGAAAATCAATGGCGGCGGCTCTGAAATGTAATTGCAGAAACGCAGAATACCCTAATAGAAAGAAGATGGCTTAATTACAAAATTGTCACTCATTAAAAAAATGTGTACAATTATATGTGTACATGTGTACATTATACAAGTGTACACTCTTTATTAGTAAAACTATGTACTCTTCACATGTGTACTCTATTATAGTGAAACTGTGTACTCTATTATAGTGAAACAATGTACACATCAAATGGTTTCAAAAATAAACATTTTGAACGGTGTATGCCGTATCTTATACACATCAAATTACTTCAAAATAAACATCTTCACATCTAGTGTACATGAGATTTTCATAAGAATCATAATTTTTGCGGTGTACAAAAGAACTAGTGTACTCATAATTTTCTATAAAATATTGTACATGCAGACATGTGATTTTATAAATAACTAGTGTACATGTGAACTAGTGTAGTTGTTATTTTATAAAAGAACTAGTGTAGTATTCTAATTATAACAAAATACTACAAGTTATGATAGCTGATGATTCTAATGATTGTAGTATTTTGTTATAATTCATTTTGATCATATTAGATTTCATTAAACATCTAGACCTTCCAATCTAGAGCAGTACCTCCTGATTTTTTATTTGTTTTCTTCATTATCATTGTACATGGTGAGATAAGATGACTTTCATTATCAATGTCCACATGTACAATTTGTTTTACTAAGATACACTGATGATTCTGTAAAAAAAATTACCAATGATCACAAATCCATCTACAAAGGAAGTTATGATATCTAATGATTCTATAAAAAAATCACATGTAAGTGCTTTATAATGCAATAATAAACTTGAAACTGCCCTATGGTGTAATACTTTCTAATATGTAACAGTGTAAGACACTTTTACACTTATTATTTACATTGTAAAACACTTTATACTACAGAGATACTTTTCTTCTTCTTTCAATCTACGAAGTTACAATATTATCCTTTTACTGATCGTTAGTGTTCAAATCTAACTAATTTAAAAACAGAAGCCTATATCCTGATTTAAATTAATTAAAAAATATCTTGTGGTCACAAATAAATCACTTTATCTAATTAAAAACTGTATCTCTTCTCTCTCTTTTACCTTGGATATTTTATTTTCTTTCACGAATCTTTCACGATGTCGAGGTCGTGGCAGAGGTTGGGCAATGCGGAAAAGCCATACTTGAATCCTAGAGAAAGCTTGAGACATTCGAGTGCCATATCGGTGACGGAGAAAGTAAAAAAATGAAGACAAGATTGTTTCAGCATTGGCGCTGGTCACAAATTCCGATGGCGAGTTTGACAGCACTCCTGTAAATCTGAGACGCAACATCATGACGATTTACTATTTTAAGACCTTCTCCATCTAGTTAGCTTTATTCTATATTTTCCCCTAAAATACAGTAAGATATCTACCTCTATCATCTGTTTGATTCTTCTGGGTTTTGTTTTTCGTTTTGGGATTTCTAATTGAGAAATGAGCTAACCTCGAGTTAGGCTTTAAATCGTCTAAAAATTTTTTTATCTAAATTTGTTGAATAATGTAATAGATTAAGTTTGATGCTGCGGCATCTTGAATCCTTCTCCAAAATGAAGGAACAAATGAAGATTTTTTTTTACTTCCGCATGCTTACTCAAATCTGCTTGAGTTATTGTAAATCGTTTTGTTTTGAAGGATTGTATGTATGACCTCTTTGGTCAGGTCATGTTATTGGTTTATAATTGTAATGTAACCACTGTACATATAGATTTTAAGAAATCGCGTACATGTGGATACTAATAACCGGTGTACATGTGGATACTAATAAACCAGTGTGTTTTAGATTGGTTTTTTAGAACTCGTGTACATTTGGATAGTAATAACCGGTGTACATATATATAGTAATAATCGGTGTACATATAGATAGTAATAACAGGTGTACATGTGGATACTAATTACCGGTACATTTGGATAGTAATAACAGGTGTACATATAGATAGTAATATCAGGTGTACATGTGGATACTAATAAACCAAGTGTTTAAACCCAAATCGTTCACATGGACATCATTTCTCAATTTTTGTGTGTTTTAGATGCTTTTGTTCTATTTGATGTGCTTTGAAATGTGTGGGTATAACTAACTTATAGAGATAAGGATGTTTTCTATATCTGTAAAAGTACCTTTCTTTCACTTTCAAATTCGTACAGCCTTCTAATGTGTTGTTATCGGCAATTCTTTCACTTTTAGTAGCAAACACCATGACTATCCTTTACTCTTAGTCTTAAATTAGAAACAAAACCTAATGAAATTTTCATCATAGAAAGTTATAACTCACAGACAATTTTGAAGGTAAAAATAACAACAATGAATTAACCAACCAGAAATAGTAACAAAGGAGAAATCAAGAGAGAAGGTTTCAGTAATAATACCTAATAACACCAAAACTCAGAAGAAGCACCACCTGATTAGAACGATGAATCTACTCCGCTTTGGAAAGTTTCAAGAGAGTAGCCGTAACTCGTAATACAGAACCTCCTCTTCAGATTTATTCATGAACGAGCAGAGCTTTCTCCAAGATTGTAACCGCCGCGGTGATTGAGGATTGATCTCATCAAATCTGAAAATCATCGTCTCAATCGTAGGTTCTACGGAAAAATAAAAAGCTAGAAAGAATATAAAAATATTTTTGTGTGGCTGAGAATTAAACAAGACTCATTAAACAATTAGAGTAGTCACGCTTAACTAAGAGAACAAGAAGAGTTAGTGCTTCGTTGAGGTTAAAATGGTATTTTTAAGCCTATAAAGTACTTTTGGAGTTATAACTGTCTTAGTCTTATAGTGTAATATAAAAGATAAAAGTGACTCAGAATGTAAATCACTTTAATAATGTTAATAACCACAAAAGTGAGTCAGAGAGTAATATTCTCTTATTATCACCTCTTATGTTATCTGCTTTATTACAAAACAATGACACTGTTTGTTTGTTTACACACGACACGTTTGTGTTTTACTCTTTTTTTATTTTAGGTGCTTCGCTTGTTTGACCACACAAGTTATTTCAACAGGTATATATACAAAGGTGGATCTACGGTATATCGGACGGGGGCACATGCCCCCGACTAGTTTATAAATTTAACTTAATTAGTTAGGAAAAAGTTGGTGTCCGTGGAACAAGTGGCAACGGTGTCCTAATTATTTTGACCTCTTACTTGGTTCGAAGCCATCATGTCCCTTTTTCCCTAATTTTACTTTTATCTTTTGCTGACAATTTTTTTTTTTTACTAGTCCACTTTTACAATATACTATTTCTTTACAGCTATTAATTATTAATGAGATTTTCTGTTTATTTATTAGTCTTTTCACGTCAATTCTAATGCTGTGTAGTTCATATTTCATCTTTAGATTTCAATGGTTGTGACTGGGAAACAATGTAGCGTAACTTGGAGGAAAATATACAGAGTAAATTAGAGGTAAGAGAAATGAAGAAGTGAGTGGAACTAGAATAACAAGAAAAGATTAAATTAGTATAATAATATTTTGTGATGTTACTCTACGTAACTCCAAGTAAAAAAGGAAGTGAAAAAATATAACCACTAACTAAGAAAAGACAAAAGAACAAATGATGATTTCTAGCGAAGAGTAAACATTCTCTTTTACTTTTCCAACTGATTGGGGGTTCAAACTAGAGGGAATCGGAGTAATTATAATTTTTTATCTCACTCTTTTACGCTGCAAGTGCTATACAATCAGACCCAATATATTTTTAAGCACATTTTAAGTCTATTCTTTTAAAAGTAATTTCTAATAAAGAAATCAAACTAATTAATGTATTCATTTTTCTTTTCATCAACATGTGATATGCTGACTATAAACAAATTATGTATGATATTAATATAATGTTATATATATATATATATATATGTTAAGACTACTTCTTATATAATAAATTTTAATTAGGGCTGGGCAAATAAATTGAACCCGAAAATTCAAACCGAATCCGATCCGATAAAAATGAATCCGAATCAATCCGAACCCGACATAAATACCGAATGGATCTTGTTTTATGGTATTTTGGGTTATGGATAATATCCCAACCGAACCCGAATCTAAATGGATATCCGATAGAATCCAAAACATTCAAAATCTCAAAAATAATTTGTACCAAACATGAGCTAAATTTCTAATATGTATCCAAAATACTTTAAAATATTATTAAATACCTAAAATACTTATTTATTACATGAATGTTGATAGTTGAAGATAGCGGTTAAAGCTTGAAGTTTTTAGATTTTAGTTTGTTTTCATTGAATAATGTTTCTCATTTCATGAGAACTTGGTTTTCATTTTAAGCTTTTATTTATTTGTTTTTCTTTTTATTAATAACTATATTACTTTTCGTTTGATTTTGCACAATGATATTTGATGTTCTTTTTTTTTTTTTTTTGAATCAGTTTCACTTATGTTTTGGTTATAAAATAGGTAAAAGTCATGTTTTTAAAATCTAAAGAACCGATTTTACTTATATTTTGGTTACAAAGTAGATACAAATCAGATATTTTTAGACCGAAGAACCGATTTGGATCCGAACCCGAAAGTATAAGGGGTTATACCGGTTCTTTGAACATTTACTAACCCCGAACTGAATCCGATAGAATCCAAAACGGTCCAACCCGAACTTTTAGATAATCCGAATGTGATTGATTTTTATAAACCCGAAAAACCAAAACCGAAGCCCGATTGGAACCCCGAATGCTCATGCCTAATTTTAATTGTAACAGTATGTTATTCTGTTAGTTACATTCTTAAAAATAAATAAATAATTATAAATTTTATAAAATCTGTTCTGAATTGAACAAAATTAAAATTTATTATTTTATGTTTATAATTAATTTTAACATAGTTTATAATATTTTCTTCAAAATATTTTTATTTATTTTATATTAATTAAGGTAATATTATATAGTGTATATATTAATTATGTGTCCCCGTCAAGTTATCGGTCTGGATCCGCCACTATATATATATAAGGTTTGCTGCTTAAGTTTAAAACTGTTATTAGAATCCCGAATGTTAAATTGTTGTGAAATAGGTTTGTCAAAAAAAAATGTTGTAAAATAAAACTGCAAATGTTATGTATAGCTAATAACTGTATCAAACCATAACAACAAAAATTGGTTGCCAAATATGTTTCACGGACCATAGATCACAATAGCATCCATATTGTCTATCATTTCTTGTTTAATAGTATAACTTTCTCCGTTACTGTAAAAAGTAACTATTAGGGTTATTTGGTCTTTATGTAAGTCAGTGGCTAAAAGAAAAATAAATCTATGAATGCTACACAATTCCTTTAGTGTGTTGACGTCCGAATCATGTTTTTGAGTTTTGACACTCGTTTTTCTTCATTATTGAGTGAAAGTAAAATAGTAATTTTTGGCGTCATCTTATCCAAAAGGCTTCACGATTTCAGAAGCTAGCAACCACTCAAATTGTCCCATCAAAACTCGGTTCACAACTCACTACTTTCATGGTAGTTATTATTATACCGTGTTTTTCTATTTCTAAGCTTAAAATAATAAATAACATAAAAAAAGTTTTCTCTCTCTTAAGATTTTGCTCCCAGACACGGTTCATAAAACAAATTTTTAATCGTTGATTTCTTCTCAACTGCTTCTTTTTACCCCACGTTTCTTTCCTTTTACAATCTTTTATTCTCTGTTATTCTTGCATTGTTTTTTTCAAAAGTTTACCTATTTTAAAAATACCAAGAGATCTATCTTCTTCTCTCCGCCCCACCTTTGACCGGAACTTCGCCGAATTCAGCCCCGACACCGTCAGCAGGTCAGCCAGGACCTCCTGTGCTGGTTCCTCACCCCTCCATCCTCCCCGTCTCACCTCAAGTCTCTTCATCCCGCTGTAGATTTAGACTTATGATGGTCTTCTTCACAAATATTTTTTTCTTTTTGGTTGTTATAATCTCATTAGTCATCCCTTTATCAACACTTGAGAGCATTTATCACTCAAGAAGTTATTACAAATCGCATTAACTAACCTAAACAGAATGTATGAAAGTTCTGCGGAAGATTTTGACTGGGTATCCTCTTTCAACTACTAGTACTCTGTGGAGAAGGGGTTTTCCTAGTCCCATCTCCAAAACTAAATCTCAAACCTCTCTGTCTACTATGGTTAGACGCTTTGGTCGTTCTGAGAAGGGCAAATGGCAAGCTCCCCCAGAGCTTCCGACCAAACGACCTCTGGTGTGCATATCGGCAAATAACTGTGAAGACCTGGTTGAGGCCAACAAATTAACAGTTATCGGAAGACTAACAACACCTCTAGTTCAGAAACCCCGACTGTCATCGATTTCATGGCTCAGATCTGGAATCTGGAAGAAACGATAGAAGGAAGAGTTCTTGGACTGGACAAAGTCCAGTTTCAATTTTAAACTGATAATGACCTAATTTATGTTCTTGAGAAGGGTCTCTATCACTACAAACGGTGGATGATCATTTTACAACTCTGGGAACCTACAGTGTCTGATCTATTCCCGTCTAACATCTCCTTCCATGTGAAGATTCATGGGATTCCCCTACAATACTGGTCTGAGGTACTATCTTTACCATTGGAAAAGAGTTGGGAAAATGTGAGATTAAAGATGTCAAAGAAGCAAAGATTTGGGTGGAGGTTAATGGTCTCCAACCGCTTGTTATGAATATGGAGGTCGAAGTACCAACAGATGATATCATTTAAGTTGAGTTTGAATATATCAAAATTGAGAAGCATTGCTTTACATGCTTATCATTGTTTCATGAGGAGCTCGACTGTCTGCTACGTCCTGACAATGCTCCTCCTCCGAAGGACGGGATATTGGGGATCACCCAGAGTATTTCTCTTCAAAGAATCAAGGCAGAGAAGAGGTGACATGATGACAGGCGTGGCTGTAGGAGACATGAAACCCCTCGCTCTACAGCTATCACTCATGTTGTAAGCTACTCACAAGCTCGAAAGGACATACCGCACGAAGCTAGATATCACTCTCTCGAGGGAGACTTGGGGAGAGAGCAATCTATCTCCTCTCAGACAGCTCGCTCAAACTCTAGTTATCGCTGAACAGAAGTACCTAACATGCAATATCGAGCAGTGGTTCGAAGCAGATTAAGCTCAGGATCATCGGCTCCCCAACACAAATCTGTTTCTCCTATTGCAGGAGCTGAGACTACAAGGAATATCCTGACTCTGCAAACTGGATCTCATCAATATGATGCTACTCCCTCCCGTAACTTGAGGGATCGTATAACCGTACCAATTGGTGTTACCAACACACTTTCCCCTGCTTTTCACTTAGAAGACACTCATGTCTGTAACCTACAATATCGTATTGAAGTCCCAACAGCTAGCAAGGAGGACTCACACTCGGGCTTTAGAGAGCGAAGGTCGGCTCTAGAAAGACTCTCTGAACCGTCTACAAAGAGACCTCTAAATTTTGAGTTAGGACGCCTTCAAGAACCCTCTGATCATATGGAGGTTGAGGAACAAATTGTTGAACATACTAAGGTCACCAATCATGTATATGCAACTTTACGAGCCAGTGAACGTAATGCGGAGAAAAATAGAAGAGTGAGACGTACTATATTGATTGCTCCCTAAAGCAAAATGGCGGCCCAGAGGAGAGTCCTTGTTATAATGCGCATTGTTAGAAGCCCTCTTATCCAAAGAAAATCAAACGCTGAGAGGTCTTCAACTACAACTCGGAGGAAGCTAGTGGTCGACAAAGATCCAAAATTACCCTGCTCTAAGGCAGGCCCTAGCAACCAACGAACTAAGGCTGGTCCTCCAACTACGGTGTTTATACCAGGCAGTACTAGAGGTGGGGTGGATTTTTGGCCCCATCAAAACCGGCTTCCTTACTCATATTAAGCTGTAATTGTCAAGGACTTGGGAACGTCCTTACAATCCGGCAAATTAGAGAGGAAGATGGCTCCTAATGTAATGTTCCTCATGGAAACAAAGAACAATGATGAGTTTATTTAGCTTAAATTACAAAGTCTTTATTTTGTTCATTACTTTTCAATACCACCTGTTGGCCTCAGCGGTGGTCTCTCTTTATTCTGGAACGATGAGGCTGACATCACGATATTAGAATTTTCACCAAATCTGGTGGATACAAAGATCGTTCATAAAGGAGTCACCTCCTTCGCTTTGCTTGTTTACGGGACTCCGGCTACTGAGGACAACTGCCTATTGGGAAAAGCTGAATTCGGTGGGTCAGGGAAGGGACTCGCTGTGGTTGCTTACATGTGACTTCAACGACATTTTAAATAATACGGAGAAAGTCGACGGTCTGGTTCGATACGAAGGTTTGTTCACGATTTTAGATCCTTTGTTGCTTAAAATGGACTATGGGATTTCAAACACACTGGTGAATCATTATCCTGTAGTGGGAACAGACATACGCACTTCATTAAATCCAGTTTGGATCGCTCTATGAGCAATTGTGCTTGGTCCAAAGCTTATCATATAAGAAGATGATGGTATCTAAGGTTTGAGGGTTCAGATCATAGACCGCTGCTATCGTACTTCAATTCAAACAGACCAAAGAGACGAGGACTCTTTCGCTTCAACAGATCCCTTATGGAACAAGAAGAAGTCACACAGGTCATTGACGAAGCTTGGAACCCCTCTCCACTCGATTCTGTAATTGAAAAGCTAAATGCTTGCATGAGAGGTATCATTAAATGGGCGAAAGATCAACAAGAACAGAGCAACTTAACCAATAAGCAAAACCATGAAGCTCTGGAATCTTCTTTCTCAAGTGCGACGCCTATCAGACCCGAATCGATAAGATTAATTATATTCTCCGCAAGGCATATATTGCTGAAGAACAATTTTGGCAACAAAGGAGTCGAATCTAGTGGCTCAAGCAAGGTGATAGAAATACCGAACACTTTCATGCTGCGACTCAAACGAGACGAACAATTCATTATATCCTGGTGCTTGAGATCCACAAAGGGGGTGCTGTCTACGAGGAACAGGACATCACTATAGCGATCTCTTACTATTTCACTCAGATCTACAGGACAAATGGTAATGAGTCCTTCTCGCAGATCCAAGGACTTCTTAGTAACAAAGTAACATCGGAGATGAACGAGATGCTGATCTTAATACTGAATGATTCGGAAATACGCCAAGCTGTTATGTCTATAAATGGAAACAAAGCCCCGGGTCGGACGGATTCTCAGCTACTTTCTATCAGTCATATTGGCTTATTGTGGGTAAAGATGTGATAAGAGACGATCTTTGCTTCGATCCTTGATAAGATCCGCCAACAGTCTCACAGTTGGAGTGCAAAATTCTTATCTGGAGCTGGCAAGCAGGTTATGCTCAAATCAGTCCTTGCAACCATGCCATGTCATGCAATGTCGTGCTTTAAATTGCCACTCTTTCTGTGTAAACAAATACAGTCCCTACTCACCCGGTTTTGGTGGGATGCAAACCCAGAGAAAAAGAAGATGGGTTGGGTTGCGTGGGATACTATAGCTTTACCAAAATATGCAGGCAGTTTGGTTTTTCGGGACATTGAAACGTTTAATGATGCCCTACTTGCAAAAATAGGGTAGCGTTTGATCAAAGAACAACAATTTCTGCTAGCTCGGTTTTTTTTGGGAAAATATGCTCTGAACGCATTGTTTCTGGAATGCTCGGTGTCATCATCCGCATCCCATGGTTGGAGAAGCGTACTTTCCGGTCGAAACATTCTTCGTAGAGGTCTTGGGTGGGCGGTTGGTAACGGGGAACAATCAGTGTTTAGGATGCACCTAGGCTCTCCCTTACAGCACCTTGTCAACCTATCGGTCCTCCTACTTATGAAAACCAATCTCTACTAGTTAGCGACATGTTATGCCCCCTTACAAACAAATGGATGGTAGCGAAGATCAAGGAGAGTCTTACCTCAGTATGAGGGTATTATTTTGAAAATAAAAACAAGCTCAACACAGCCTCTGGTACTTTATTTTGGTTACCGGGAAAATCAGGTATTTACTCCACAATGACAGGCTACGAAGTGAGAATGTTAAGTACTAGACCTTTGGACCTTGGGAATGAACCGGTAAATTGGATGTCGCATATCTTGAATGTAAAGACAATCTCCAAGCTAAAATATTTCTTGTGGAGACTGGTTAGAGAAGCTATACCAGTTAGTGCAAATCTTGAGAAGAGAGATTTTCAGAGTTTTAATTGTAAAACTTGTGGTGCACACGAAGATGACCTGTCTTTCTCAAGTGCCCATTGGCTGAGGAGGTTTGGAACCATGTACCGACCCTATCTAGAGCTTCAGAGTTTCTTTCCTCGGTTGCTGAATTGATCAAACAATGAGTCACTCCTTTACCACCGACGGGCTCTTCTTCCCCTGTTTGGCCTTGGGCGCTATGGAACTTATTGAAATCTCGGAACAAACTGATGTTTGAGAACAGGGTGTTTACAGCTCAAGAGATTGTTTTGAAGAGTATAAAGGACGCCAAAAAATGGAGTCATGCACAGGTGGATATGAGAGTCTATGGGTCTCAGGGACCTTCCTCCAACCGATCAAGCCAGCGCTCTCCTTGTTCTCCCCCGGCTTTTGCAGCTGGTGTCTTAGTCTGCAACGTTGATGCGGCTTGGAATGCTACATCGGGAAAGTGTGGTATTGGTGGTATTTTCAACGGGATGTCGATGACTTTCATCCCGAGTTTCATGGAAATCCGCAGTCATGTATCTCCATTGAGCGGTATCGCTTGCCGTCTATTTAAACATTTGATCTCTAGAGATTTTATCCGATTCTTTATCTCCTATCAACCTATTAAATAACAGAGAGAGTCAATCTCAACTGTTCGATTATCATATTTGATATCTACTATTTTATGTCTTTTTTGATGTTATCTCATTTAGTTTTACCTCTCGTAACTTTAATGTTGATGCTGTAACCAATCCCCACTGTACGTAGAACTTTTTAGTTTAATGCAATGCTTCTTTGATAAAAAAAAAAAAGTTTAAAATAATAAGCCAAAAATCGAGTTGCTCAATTACAAAAAAAGACAAAAGTCGATATTCAATTTTGTAATTGATTTGAGCTAAATCTCCACGGCCACAGAGCACCGAACGGTTAACAATCTTCACGGCGGCGTTTTAGAACAAATATTTAATACATAAATCTATTGCAACAACAGAAAATAGTAGTACAATCTAAGCTGGAGGATAATTTAGACTCAACTCTAACATTTGAAACTCTTAACTCTTAACAATTAAGACACTCAACTCCAACTAGTCTAAGATATTTTGAGGTGGAATATAGTAAGGAGCGTCCGATTTTCCATTTGTAGCGACGAAAGGGTAACCTTCCGCCAGATTGACCATTGCGGTTTCGTCGAAATCCAAGATGTAAACGTTGTTAGGAAGCAAACCAGGAAAGGAAGAAGAAGGGACACAGAAAGGTTCAGACTTTGAGATGAACATGGTGAGATCTCCTATGTCTTGAGTGTAGACCGCGTTTCCTTCATCATCTAGTTTGAACACAATCAAAAATTGAGTTTTCATTTGGGCAACACCTTCGACGATATTGGCTGTCTTCCTGTACTGCTTAACCAAGAATGTCTCACCGGTGGATGTTGACTCCACCAAGTGTTGGCTCATGCAGCAAGAATCCACAAGCTCGCGTGTGAGAGTGGGAGGAAGGTTTTGAAATCGAACCTTCTGCAGCTTGGGGTCATCGCTGGGTTTGCAGGGGTCCCATGACCCGATGAGGTGGCCTCCAGATCCGGGCATACGAAACATATTGTCGTTTTGGGAGTACATGACACGGGAGGAGTAGAAGCAAGGGTTTTGGATCTTGATGTTGGTCCACTCCGGTTTACAACTCGGACCGGCTGGTTTGCAAAAGCTGAGTTGAGGTCCCAAGAACTTGACAGCGACAACACAGTCTTCATCATCCTCCGGAGAAGATGATGACAATGACACATTGGTGATGATTTGGGTTTGGCAGTGTCGCAGAGTCACAAGAAGAGGCAGAGGGATACGTTTCGGATCTGTATCAGATGCAACAGGGTTTAGATCGTCTTGGAGACGCAGGATTCCGTCGTCCTTCAAGCTAGCTACCCACCCATGAGATGCTCCGATGGTTACTGTAGTATCAAAACAATCATTGTGAACCAAATCCACAGGCACCTTCTTTTTCAAACGAACTAAGCAGCTTATATCGGCGACATTGGCATTTGCAATGATGAGTGTTCCAAGGTTAGTACGATGGAAAAACTCTAGTGGTGGACAAGGTCTCGCGCCGATGATGGAACAAGGAGGGGTTTGGCTTACTGAAGTTGAGAAGCCGTTGGAGAGAAGAAGAGAAACAGAGGATCTCCTCACCAACGCAGGTTTCGCAAGGCGGCTGAGAAAGAGAGCCATGGATCTAATCTTGTTAAGCAAAACGCCGAAAGAGATCTCAGAGAGTTGATGATGTTAGATCTTCTCCACCTAAAACATATCATTTAATACAGAGCAATAGCCTTGCCTACCAAGTTTTTTTGTCCATTTATGGTATTATTTCCTTTTTCCTTCGTGATATTAATGATTTACCCTAATTGTATATTTGGTCATTTATTTTGGATATTCAAGAGACTTTGTTTTTCTTTCTATTTCTTTAGAAAACATTTTGCCTTAATGTTTAACACTTTAAAATGGAAACTCTTCACTGTTATGGTCAGTGATGTTAATGTAAATTTCCTCTTTTTTCCTATGGATCACAGCTGTCAAACAATATCAACTCGGACATCTTTTTTTTTTTTGAAAATATTCTTTTTTTTTTTTGAGCAACTTTTGAAAATATTCAAAACTATACATTTTTGGTGTCTTCGTAACTAAATTTAAAAGATGTCCACTTTCGCAAATAGAAATCGGAAACGCCCAACATATTATACTATTTGTTTTCTTTTTAATGTTTAGGGGAGTCGAAATTTGTATAATCAAAATTTATTAAAAAACAAAAACATAAAATTATCGAGAAACTGGACTTGTTTTTTTTTTGGTCAAAAGAGAAACTGGACTTGTTATCAGAGACAATATGCGCGATAAAAACTACCGTTCGAAAAAAACGAAACGGTACTCGTCGGAGAGCGAGATTACAATTAAACAATGTGCAAATGCAGTAAAGTTACTAAGTTCTCCTACACTCATAATGGGTTGTTAGAAATAATGATGTTCTAACCACCCAAGCTTAAAGTTCCTAAGCGAGTGGCAGCTCCGGTGTAAATAGGCAAAGTCGTAAAGCCTAAGTTTTCAGTTGTAGAGAATTTTTGTAGCGAATTTTCTGTCATTTAAGACATCTACATGCCCGGGGTTATCTAGAAAAAATACGGCCATATAACCAACATGAAACAGTGTATTTTTCATTGGTACCCAAAAAAACCAAAGGGGTAATATGTTAACCCGAGAATAGTTGAGTTAGGCAAATGGTTCACTGGAAATAGAAAACAAAAATAGTGGGAGTGGTGAACACTAATTATCGAAGTTCCTTCACATGTAGTTCTACATATGTTGTTCTACCAGATGTAGTGATTCCTATTTTTGCATCAAAGTTAAATGACAACTAGGATGAGGTTTATATATAAATTTTTCTTTGTATTCTTTTTTATTTTGTGTTATTTTATATATTATACAAAAATAAATATGTTTATTGAATAATTGAGAAATATATAACTCTTATATATACAATTAATTTAGCGCTAACATTTAAATAAAATAATCATATTTTTATTTAAAATCACTTTATATAAGTAAATTTAATTAATAAATAACATTAACGTATATATATTATACTTTTAATATTGCTATCTAATAAATGAAGGTTTACACTTACATGATTTTATGATCATTTGTATATTTTAATTATATTAGGTAATTCCTAAATTTCATTTAAGGAAATAATGATTAACATTACTAATAGTTTTATGCTTAATTTAATAAAAAGTACATTATATATTTATATGGACCAACATTTTTTCTAGTAAATTTGAGAAGCATTTTCATGATGATATGTGGCTACCAAAACATGTTGTAATGTTTATTAAATAATATATAGGGGATTGAACAACATAACAATATCCCAATCCCACTAGCTGAAAACACTGATGATGAACCTGTCGCAATTCAAGTCAAGAATCGTGAATCATAAGTAATTTTAGAGTTACCTTAAGAGAAATAAGAAATTCTACATATCATATACACTATGTGGTTTATGCTATTGAAAGTAATGTGACTTAAACACTGACAAATACCTGATATGGTGGTTCAAAATCATAAGTAACAAATATCTCATTCAAAAGGCCATGGAAAGTGATAATTTTGAAAAGTGGTTTGACGCCACAAAAGTAGAGATCGATAAAATTGATGGGTAATAACAAAATTTGGTACTTCATAAAGTTGTCTAATGGTTCAAAATCGTTGGTTTTGAAAGGGTGTTTAAGACTATACGCGATTTAAAAAGTAATCTCGATAGATATACGGTTTGCCTTCTTGTTAAAAGTTCCACCCAAAAATATAAATCTGTCGAGATATATCACTACGACTATTAAGTTTGTTGTCTATTGACATATAGATAAAATATAGAATGGAAAAGTGTTAAGTAGAGATAGCTTCAATTCAGAAGGGGAACACCACCAGTAAAAATACAATGTCCCAAGAATGAATTAGAGCGTATAAAAATGAAAATAATTTCCTATGCATCAGTGGTTGGGAGTATTATTCCTCTACCAAATTTCAGTTTTGATATAGGAAAGTTGGGTTCTATGATACTTGCAAAGTACCAAAGAGAACATGCTTACATATAGGATTTCAATCAGTTATAGGTTATTGGATATTCAGGTTCAGATTATGCCAGATGCGTTCATGATAAAAGTAAACATTTGGCTATTTGTTCATATTATAACCAAGTCACTGAGGGTTTATGGTGATAATTTCGTTGATGTCTTTAAAAAAAAAGATGACAAGTACTGGAAGGATGCACACACTATTAAAAGAAAAGTTCATAAACGTAGTGTCATATGAGTACATTTTGGATCGGATCCGCAAACTAAAGTTTTCACCCAAGACGTTTAGTTGCCATATAAAATGTATGGATGTTATAGAGAAAGCATTACTTTATAGTTATCAGATGCTCATTATGTATTTGACACTAGGAATTCACTTAATTAAATTTAAATTTCTGATTTATTAATATGTTGACATTAAGTATGTATATTCATTTATGGTTCATGGATAACATATTGTAATGTTTGAGAACTAAGAAACAAAAGAGATGTAAGTTATGTATGCCTATTCGATAGAACTATATAAACAAACAAGCAGCTACGTGGGGAAGCTCATATACCTCTCTCCTCTACAGGTGTTGTTCTCTGTAAAGCATACAAAAGCAAGCTTACCGAATGTCAGAGAGACCATGGTACAATAAGCAAAACACCAATAAGGACGGTCGAAGTTCACTTCACTGTAACCATTACTTGATTGTCATCTCACAAATTACATAAACTTGGAACGCAAGATTTTATAGTTGCTTCATGTGCGTACGTACGTTTTTCTTATTAAAGGATAATGAAAAAGACCAATTGTATTATACGAAAATTTGAATTTGATATTTTGGTTAAGCATATTAAACTGATATCAATAAAGAGTACACATACCGAATTAAACCACGAATAATAAAGATCCGTGTGGGTTTGGTCGATATTTAGTTGATGTGAGTGATCGGCAATGCACACGAGATCTAGCGTGCATTGAATTAGGTTTAGTAAACCTATATAAGACTCACATTCATATAATTCATTCTGTATTATACGAGATCAAGCGTGCATTGAAAATTTTATTGCTCATTATGACGATTTTTTAATACGACCATGTGTAGAATTTATATTGACTCATAGCTTTCCCGAAAATAACAGGTACACTCATATAAAGTGTGTTGCTTATGGAACTCTAGCCCATTGTTTAAATGTCTTCTGGCGTTTGACTACTGCAGATGTTGTAGTATGTATTATAAGGCTATGAAAAATTGAGTGGGAGCAGGTAATCTATACTTATTTGCATTCTTTGCTATTCAGAGTGTTTGTTTTGTCTTCTTATTGTTGATATTACTTTATAGATTGTTTCAAATATGTTACAAACATGGAGGGTGGTTCTGAAATTCAGTTCTTCAAATCACAGTAAGCATACTATTAATTTTTAGTTCTTTAAAATGAGTAGTATATATAAGAAAAACTTGGTTCTGCCTGCAGGATTCCAATCTTCGATTTCTAAAGTCGCGAAGTTATTTTATCCTATTTTTAGTTTAAAGTTTTTTTTTACAATACCATTCTTTGTATTTGAAAGGATGAGATATGCATTGTTTTTATAATGGAATTGTGTTTTATTATTTTAACTAGATATCTCTTAGTGACTTCTCTATAGTTTTTATAATGAAATCCCCTATATATTAATTGAGAAGCATTACAACA
>JABAYD010048904.1:0-11492 GCA_014822095.1 Diplotaxis tenuifolia
TAAAAATATAATATAATAATTTTTAATATTTTTATTTATCAAAATATCAAACAAAGTCCGTTGCAAAGCAACAGGCCCAAATCTAGTATTATATAAAGCTTGGTATTCAAATTTGCTAATTAACACGATCGCGACACATGTCAATTATATATCTAAAGTTATGATATGTGTTAAATAACAATCTTAATTTTAGAAAAAACTTAAATAAAAATAATTAACAGTTAATTTTCCTTTTTAAAAAAAAATATTAAACATAAGCTTTTAAAAAGTTAGTTTCCTTTTTTAAAAAAAAAATCTTAAACAAAAAACAGTACTGGTTATATTTTAAACTTAGTTTTCAAAGTTACTAATTAACATGATCACAACACATGTCAATTACAGTGAAACCTCTATAAATTAATAATGTTGCGACTACACCACAACTATATTTTTTTATTAATTTATAAAGATTATTAATTTATCAATATATTAATTGAACTAAAAACTCAATTTAGGACTTTAAAATTATATTATTTTATAAAACATTTTAGTGTATATTAATTTATCAAGTATTAATTTAAAGAGGTTATACTGTATATATTTAAGATTATAACATGTGTTAACAGTTTTCCTTTTAAAAAAAAAGTCTTAAACATAAACTCTTAAAAAGTTAGTATTCGTTTTTTTTAAATCTTAAAAAAAAGTCTGTACAAAGTTATATTTCCATAAAAATAATTATTAATAATAGTATTTTTTAAAACATGGGTTTAAAATAATTAATAATATACTAAAAACTATTTAAAATAATTTTTCTTATAAATTAAAATATTATAAAATAACTTTTCTTACAAATATTTAATATATTTTTCATGTTTAAAAATACTAAACATCTAAAATTGTAAGAAACAATTCTTATAATTTTATTATAATTGTAATATTCCTATGTACAGAATCTTATTTGCAAGGCTAAATAAAAAATAGGTTTAATTTTAATGGTAATTTTCTTTTTTAACGGACCTTATTTTCAATGTCAAATAAAATATATGGGTTGAAAATAATTGCAAAATCAGTATGCATTGATTTAAGATAAAAAAATTGTTCTAAATAATTACAAAATCAGATTTTTTTTTTCGTTTAACCAGGTGGTTGACCTTGCGGCCCACCCACCTAGGCCCGGTGCCAGCCTGCGTCTGTACCGTTTAAGGCCCTGGACACACCTCCCCGCCTGCGAATCGAACAGCTGACCTCCAACTAATACTTTATAAATATTTAATAGCGAGTTTCCTTATATAACATGAAATCAGATAGTTCTAATTATATATAGCTAAATTATTTAAATTTAATGATCACGACACATCACAATTATATATTTAAGATTATAAAGTTGTTATTTGTTAACTCTGATTGTACTCGTTACCTTAATCACATGTAAACATATTAAAGTATTAGTTGCAGTCCAATAACCAACCTAACGGAAGATATCAAGTCTTCTATTTCCTTTTCTATGTATTCTTTTTCGCGTCAGCATTTCCTTATCTCATTAAGATTAGGTCAAGACTTTTCGTTTTGTTTAAATACATGACCTTCTTCATATAATAAATTCATACAAACTCAGACAATCATCTAAACACTTATTTTACAAAAGAACGATGTCTGACGCTTTTTTGTCAACTCTGGAGTCTCTTTACTATGAGTTAGTCGGATTAAATGAGATGTTAAGGGAGCTCCAAGAGCTACTGATACTGACTAGGACACGTACGGTATCCACAGGGACTAATCCAGGTGATTACATCGATGTTGCAGCTGAGTACGATGCGTTGCTTCAGAATTTAGCGGAAGAAGACGGTGGTGGTGGAGGAAGGAGAGGAGCACCACCAGCTGCACTATCAGCGATTGATGCGTTAGAGACTTTCGAGGTGGGCTCTTCTGAGAGGACGATCATGGTTTGTGTTGTGTGTAAGGACGCAATGGTGATAGGTGAGATCGGGAAGAAGCTACCATGTGGACATTGTTACCATACGAACTGCATATTGCCATGGTTAAGGACAAGAAACTCTTGTCCTCTTTGTAGGTTCCAGCTTCAGACTGATGATCCCGAGTATGAGAGGATGAAGAAGAGACAAAGAGTCGACGTTTAAAGAGGAGGAAAAATTAGTCAAAACAGTAGTGAAAATTCTTGTTTTTATCTTTTGGGTCAAGCATCTGTAGTTTTTCTACATATTAGAGAAACAAAAGAGAGATTTTATTTTCTCATGTAATTGCAAACGTTGAATAAGAGATAGGAGCCGTCTCTTAGCCAAAAAGTGTAAAAAAAATAAAATCAAATCATGAGTTAAAAACCGTGGGCTAAGAGACCGGGGTTAATCATGTTCTAAAGGACGAGAGTTTCTTGTTCTTGTTCCGAACCATGGCAATACACTTTTTCGAACCATCCTTTATTCCATCTGTTCTCTGAATTTGGATAGAAATACACGTTCTGTTTAAGATTTGAGCTTGTCTTGTATGGTTAATTGTCATGGCGTGTCCATAGAGACGGATATTTACACGTATTTTTTGTGTGTTTAGCCTTGTAGTAGTATAAGATATACACAAGGTAAACAAATAATCTTACTAGCTAATTAATAACCCCATTCCTTAGGAAGAAAAACTTGTTTGGAACGAGATGAAATAATAGGGCATGGCTTCTTCTTCGGTCTCTTCTCTTCTTGGCTACTGACCGGTCTCGCAGGAAGAAAGACTCCAGTACCACGTGGTTTAATTCGCCCAGCACCAGCATCATCTCTTTGTTTTTTATGGAGCAGTAGTTGTTCAACGCGTAGCACATCCTTAGCTTCCGATCGTAGTAGTTACCTTCTCTATAGCTCTGTCAATTATGTAGGAATGATTGGTTAAATAGACATCCTAATTAACATTTAACAATACTAATAAGACATGGTATAGCAGAATTAAAGTACCTGTGGTAATGGGCCAATGCAGTCAAGAAAGACCTCGTTCAAGAGATTTGAAGGTAAGAGAAGCAAGACTTCCTCCAAACGCAGCGCAACCTCTCCCTTGCAAGGCATGTTGCTACGATTTCAAATAATACTACAAAACTGCATCCCATGCATTTGTAATATATATGCGTTACCTAGCCCAATATTCAGATGACAATTCCATATTAATCCTCATATGGGTCCGGTCGAGTTGGGTGAACCTCTTTTGTTTTGGTTGTGGTTGAGGTGAGTGGTTGTAGTTATGTATGTATGTGGCGTCTCTAAGGTTTAGTTCGGCTTAAACCATAAACACTAGAATTGGTTGGTCATGCAAAATTCTTCTAACCCACCACACCAACCCTTGTATATTGTTCCTTTTCATTTGACCACCAAACACAATATATATATATATATATATATATTTTTTTTATTAGTGGTTGACCTAAATATTCAATCCAAATGGCAAATGTCTGCATGTTTTTCTTTTCTTTTTCTTTGACAGAGATACATAAAGGAATGATTCAATAATGGACAATCAAATCTTGGATATGTTAATTTCGTCTTGTATTCTTGATCCTGACAATCATGCGCATTTTCCAAGTTGGTTCTGTGCAGGTGTGTCATATTTGAATGGTTAAGTTTACTACATATTGAAGCCAATCTTGCTGGATGGTCTCTACTCTCCAAATAAAAGTTAGTTTAAGATGATTGGGGTCTAATTATAAAAATTAAAACCAAAAATGTTCTTGGTTTAAAGTCCCATTTGGTAATGTTATTTGAAAAAATGATATACATTTTTTTGGTTTTGTTGATTCGGGTGTTGTAAAAGCAACTACAACTGAAGTTGAAAAAAGTGAGAAGCAAGATAAAACTACTAATCAGTGCCGGCCTGACATAATATGGACTGAAACCCAATTTGTTTCGTTGCGAGTCAATGAATTAATAAATTTTAGGAAAAAATCTATATTATAATAGTATATTTTCTAGGCTCCACGGCGCGCCACGTCAGCACCCGCGTTTTTTTGATTCTATAATACTTTCTGGCGCTAGTATGTACAAAGAGTGTGCTCTTGGTCGAGTGGTCGATGACGCGGCATTGGTGTATCTTGTGCGAGGGAATGGGTTCGCATCCCACTGTGATTTTTTTCGCGGGACAAAACCACATAATAGGATAAATATTTTAAAGGTTCATAATATTATTGAATGACGATTTAGCCGAGTGGCAATACCATCGTATTTAGTGTTCGATAAGCAAGAGGGGCAGGTTCGAATCCTTTTTGTTCCATATTTTTTTTGGGCTTACATATTGATGATTTTGGGCCACGGCTAATTATTTGTTGACCCATTTTAGTGTTAAAGCGTGCTACAAAAACCCTAATACTTTTAATCTCCCCTTCGCGAATCTTCCGCCAGAGACGATACCGATTTCATTGATGGATTCTGTAACTTCCAGCTTGATTACTCCATTCATTGAAGGCATGGGACGTCTCCACTACCTTCACCATCCTATATATACAGGTCCTGTGTGGTGAGCTTTCCTCCACACGAGATTCTCCTACTCAAATCGTTTAAAACATTTCCTCTTCGTAACCTTTCGAAATGAATTCTTCTACTTCCGTCGTTGCTCAAGCCGCCGTGGGGTACTCTAGGTTCAACTCTCTCCGCCTTGGAAGGACCGCTCAAGCTGTTGTCTGTCGTGCCATACGGTTCTGGGATTCCCGGAATGTGAAAAAAAACGACGAGTTCATGGGGATCATGGTTCTGTTCTTGGATGACACGGTTCGTAATCCTTTGGTGTTTTATTTACTGATGAAATTTTCGTGGTTTTATTTTCTATGTATATAACATTATTTGAATTGTTTGCAGGACATTGTTATTAATGGCTTCATACCCGCTAATCACTATCGTTCCTTATTGAGGGCAGGATCCATTGTGAAACTGGACCGTTTCGAGGTTACACGTTGTCCACACACGTATAAGCTCACGGAACATCAGTACGTCATCCGCTTCATTCCTTCGACGTCTATTGTTGAGGTTCAGACAGATGTTCATGTGATTAAAGCTGATGCATTCATGTTGAGGCGGTCTGCTCACCTTAACGTGCTTGCAAACACTAATCTCGAGCTCTCAGGTTTGTGTTGTACCTCATTCTTATTTACTTTTATGATCGTACCGAACCATTAATGTTTTTAAAAACCCCGCAGATGTTGTTGGTCAGATCCGATCTGTTCAGGGGTCTGATCTGAAGAATTCTGCAGCTACCACCAGAGTTGTTGTCCGCCTCTTGATTGGACCGTACGTAACATCTATGTCCTTATAGTTGCAGTTCTTTTCTTGGGTTGTATGTTATGTCAGTATAAGTTGATACTGTGTGGTTTAGATCATCGTCTACTTCAAACTTTGATATCTTGGGTTTAAAAACTGATTAGAGAAATGGTTTGTTTGTTTCCTCCGGAGAGTTCATAGAAAACAATATGAGTTTGTGTTTTACTTTTGTATTAGCTTTTATAAAGGGGTAGCTCATCATCAGTCGATAGTTTATACATCTATTATGTTAAGAAAATTTAGATCAGCTGTGTTGATAGGTTGATGCTATATGGTTTAGATCATCTTCCACTTGAAACATTGATATCTTTGGTTTGGTAACTGATTAGAGAAATTGTTTTTTCCTCCGGAGACTCCATAGAAAACTATTTTATGCATCTATTACTTTAAGTAGCTTTAAATCAGTTGAAGGCTAATATTCTTTTTCATTTTCCCAACAGAGACGACACTGTGTACCTGTCCTTGTGGGATGCGGCTGCATCGAGCTTCAGAAGCCTCTTACAGGTAGGGGATAAAACCCAGTCTGTAATGTTGGTGACCACGGTGAATCCTAAGTTGTTTGGAGGTATGATTTATTTGTTATTTGATTCAGTGTGGGGTTGTAGCGTATAAAATTATAAATACTAATAAATGTGTTTCCCATGAACAGTTTTTAGGTAGTATGTATTTGAACTCCACACAAGGAACTAGATTCTTCTTTGATACCAACATGCTTGAAATTGCTGAGTTTGCGAGCAGGTATGTAGAGCATACTGAAATTACTACACAAAATTTATGTTTATAATGAGATTTCGAACATGATCTATTAACAGTATTGGAGCTACCGAGACACATGATTTTCCTTGCGTTGACACCTTAGACGGAATCCAAAGGAAGGAGCTTGTCTCGATTGGAGAGCTTAACTCATTCATCTCCAACTCAAATGAGCAGGTTAGCTTCTGTCCCTAATTAATTTAGATTTCTCTACGAGTCTTGATATTTAACCCTGGGCATGTTTCGTGTAAGAAGACTCAGGAAGCTGACTTCCTCTGCAAGGCACAAGTGGTTGGGATCATCGAGGAAAATGGGTGGTCATTTGTGTCGTGCACTGCGTGCCACAAAAAAACTGGAGAGGTGTGGCACTTCGTTGTACTGCAACAGATGTGTTTCGTCAGATGTAACCGGAGTTGTCAGGTAGATTCGCTAACGTTTAGCTTTAGATTTTATGAAAATAATGTCTACTTTTCGTTTGCTGGATATAAGGTTCCGAGTTGAGCTCGCTGTGGATGACGGCAAGGACAGTGCTACTTTTGTCGTTTTCGATAAGGAGATGACCAAGCTCACGAGGCAAGAAGCTACTGTTCTTGTGCTTGAAGAGGTATTTTTGTTTTTTTAAAATGCAATCTTTGTTTTCCATGCAACTGTAACATTTTCTGCCCTTTCTTTTAATACTGCTTTACTGCAGGGTCCAAACGGTTCAGAGGAGTATATTCCAAACTGCCTCCAAGAGATCGCAGGGAAGCATTTCGTTTTTCAGATCCGAGTCACGTCGTTTAACTTCACCCACATCACCGGACGTTTACTGTCTCGACAATCACTGAAGATGACACATTGGAGTTGTGTGGCAAGGTTATTTTTTGGCAGTTCTTCATGTTAAGCAATTATTTAATTCATTATGTTGACTGATTTTATTTTCGATTCACTCTAAATGGATGTGTCCCTCAGGAACACGAAACTAGCATCCTCCCAAGTGTTGAAAGTGGAACAAGCGTGGATGCTTCGTCTTCTGGTCCGTCCGTTGTTGTGATGAAGGACGAAGAGCCTCATGATGTCGAGGATCCACCGGAGGTTTCAGATGGACAGAAGAAACGCAAGCGTAACCGTGGCTGAGTGGAGGAGTCATTCTTATTTGCCCGTCAACTGCTTTCTCTATCTTCTTTAGAGCTTCTGATGTCTTTATTTGGTGTTAGAAACTCTCTTATGTTTTCTGTTTAATTTTCTCAGACTTCTACTTTTCATTTGGTTATTAATAATGTATGACGGACTTTAATTCATGTTGTTCCTTTTATTTGCTTTTAAACCATTTCATGTTTTTCCTTTTATGTCGTTCACCGTGTCATGGTAATAACGAAAAGATTAAGCTTTATTGATATAACCTGTTGATTCTTAAGACTTTCCAAACAGGTATATATAATGTATAACATTCCTAAATAATTAGGAGTATATTAACATAGTCTGTATTTTGTTTTAACAACCTCCAAAATATTTTGAGAGAAAACTATCAAAGTATGGTCGAATTTTTTCATTTTCTTAATTAATGGACGTGTTAATTTAGTAATGAGTACTGTAATATTATAATGCATTAATTTTGATTAACAATTGATTGTAAATAAGTAAAATAAAAGGTCTGCTAATTTTATAAAAGTAACAAACTAAATTACGGTTAACAAACAAATGGAGGGAGTCATCGTACAAGTAGACCTAATATAATTAACATGTAAATATATTTCACCCTTTATAAAGTCAACATCAATGCTAACTAATTATTCAGATAATGTGATTGCTGCATGTAACCTTAGCAGCACTTTATAAATATCAGCCTTCAACCTTTTGCCTTCCAGACTTTTCAGCTTATTCCAACAGCTCAAAATTATACTTTAGATCACTTAAACACAAACCAATAACTCACACTTAATTGATTTGCATCCGCTACATCGTTTTGCAGAAATCTAGAGGACCATCGATCATGCCTTCGGATCTATAAATACAGTACACTTCCAAGCATCTTCTTCACTCAAACATTAATACAAAACGCTTCAGCAGCTCCACATTTCCAATGGCTCCAATCAAACGTGAACAGAGCTGGATTCAAGCTTTTCCGACAGATCTCCAGCGAACTATTGTCGCGAAAATCGCGTCTTCATCACCCAAAGACTACTCTAACACACGCCTCTCATGCAAGGATCTTAACTTCAACTTGGATGACAAAACCATTGTCAAGAGAATGAATCTCTCCCATTTCGTGGAGAATCCATGGAAGGCTAGGTCACACACCTCCATCATTCACTACAAGAAAATAGAGTATTGATAGCTAAGGGAAAACGTTATCTAACGATACAATAGCGTTATTAGGTACTCTGTATCATCGGCCGCGATAATAGGTCTAGCACATTAGATAGCATTTTCTTACACTGCTACATATTATGATTTAATATAGCATTTTTTGTATGTCATTAAATATTTTACAACTATTTATTTTTATAATTATTTATTCTAAATTAACTATTTAAAAATAAAACATAAAATATTAATAAAATATATAATTAAATCGGTTTAATAAATTAATATTTTATTATAAACCGAAATTTGGTTAACATGGTTTTCAATCAAAATTGGTTTACAATTACAAATTGGATTATTAACTAATCCATAACTAAACCAACTTACTAAACCTAAACCTAATTCAGCAATCAAACCAAGTTCTCCTTCGAGCTACGCCGTCGAATCATCTTCCGCTGTCCTTGTCCAGCCCCGCTTCACAACCATCTCCGACGTGTTGCTCTGTGTTCTCCGACATCTCTAATCATGTGTTCTCCACCCTTGCTCTGATTCTTCAAGCTTACACTGTTTTCTCCAGTCTTTCTCTGAAACCATCGTATAAACAAAAAACAAATTAACATTCACCATTAACAGCAATCAAAACAGAGAGGCATAGAGAGAGAGAGAGAGAGAGAGAGAGAGAGAGAGAGGTCGAATTGTGGTGGTGGTGATTCTGGGACGCCGAACGGATTTCTTGTGGTGGTGGGGATAATGTTGGGACGGCGAACGAACGGAGGTCGTATGGTTTGTGGAGGTGATGGTGAGCCACAAAGAAAAGAAGTGTGGTGGTGGTGATGGAGGAAGATAGAGATTCAAAGGATTAAAGAAGAGGAGATTAGTTTTAGATCTGAAAAAAAAAGTGAGAGTGAGATTTCGTGAGTGTGGATGGAAGCGAGAGATGTCTGATTGCTAGCCATAGGATCAAAAATAATCGATGGTTAAGATTCTTATCCTTGTGATTTAGAGATTGACCAATGGTAAAAAAAGGACAGAGCTAAACAAAACATTCATTTGTGACCTTTAGATCGAATCAATCAAGGGCCAAGATTAACCTATTAAATTTTGTTTTTCATTTAATATAATGATTAAGCTAAATATTTATATATATTTTCGACCAAAACACATTTATATATAGTTAATGTAATTATACTTTGGAGTTAATGTTTCAAAATTAGATTAAAATTTTTCTAAAAATTTAAGTTATGATTCAATTTTATAATGGTTTGGATTGAGGTTTAAAGTTTGAGAATTAGAGTATGAGATTATACTTAAGGTTTGAAAATAAAGTTTCAAAGGTATAGATCCATTAGTTCAAGTCCAAAATTTTTAATCCTTATATTTTAGAATATAACCATTTATATGTAAAAAGTTAATGATATGTAACTTTAACAAAGTGACTAGATTTCCTTTTATAAGATATTTTATAAAAAACATTTATGTAAAGTACATATGTAAATAAATTTAAAATGTATTTATATAAAGTACAAACATTATGTTTTGGGTTTAGATTTAAGATTATAATTTGAGATTAAACTTAAAATTTGAAGTTAAATAATAACAAGATTAGTGTTTAAAGATTTTTAGTTAGAATTTAGGATATATGATTAATTTAAGTTTAGTTTAGAATAAAGGTTTGAGTATAGTGTTCGAAGGTTAAAGGTTTAGTGTATTGATTTAAGATATGAGATTAATTTTAGAAAATTTATTTTTTGAGTTTATATTTAAGATTTAATTAAATTTAGGATTTGATGTTAAAATATTAGAGTTTAAGAACTATATTTAAAATTTAGGTTTAGGGTTGGGAATATATATATATATATTGTTTTGAATTTATTCAAGATTTAAGATTAGACTTTTTGATTAAACTTTAAGATTTGAAGTTAAATTTAAGTTTGAAGAATTTTAGTTAGAGTTTATAAGTATGGAGTGTAGAATAAAAGTTATATGGGTTGAGGGTTAGATGTTTAGGGAATTGATTTAAGATTTCAGAATAAATTTTAAAAATGTTAATTTTTTTATTTATTATTAAAATTTGAGTTAAATTTAAAATTTTGAAGTTAAATTTAAAATTTGGTGTTCAGATTTAAGAGTTTAAAGTTTTTGTATAAATTTTAGGGTTTAGGGTTATGCTTTAGGGTTTAGGAGTTTTGGAGGGAAATAAAATTAAGTAAGAGGGAAAGTGAAAGAAAAATGAGAGGGAAAATCAATTAGTTCCCGCTTTAACTATGTATAGCGTTTTAAAATTCAAAGTGTTACGTATACTTTGTTTTTGAAAAGCGTACGAAAAATTAAAATGAGACCGACCAAACATAGCGTTTGCATTTTCACAAACGCTATCTAAAAGTAAGAGGTATGTCAATCATAGCACAATCGAAAAAAACGCTATGACGTTCTGCTATAAATACCCAGATTTCTTGTAGTGATTGTCTTCTGCTTAGATGGGGAGAACCTTGACGCCCACTTCGTTGAAGGAGTGTTTCAGTTTTTTGACAGGGGGAACACTTACCTCGGCCTCCACCACCTCCAGGTCGCTACACGTGGAGGTCATCCAGAAGGAAGCCATTTGTTTGGCATGCTGCTTATGTGTTTTGGGGAGATTGAAAAGGGGAAGGAGGTGATCAGCAAGCTAACAGACACTCAAGGCATCGCTACCGTTGTCAGCAGCTGAGACACTATTCAAAAAGCATTGAGTGGGTTTACACTTTCCATGGAAGCAGTGTACGTGGAGTCGTACGTCCGCATGAAACCTCCGCTTCATTGTCATCCAGAAGAGCTCAACACGGTTTGTAGCAGATGTTTCCACTTTTATTGGCTGTCTGAGTTCTTCGAGATGATCATGGGGCTCAACTATGTTGTCGGCATATGAAGGGTTCATGTTTTCATGTCACAATGTTTTTTCGGAAAATAATTATGTTCTTAATGTCTAGCGATAAAGTTAAAGAACGTTTAGTCTCCATTTCATGTTATTGCTGAGCATAGACTCATTTCCTCTGTTTCCTGTTTCCTATTTTAAAAAACTTAAGATTATTGCCAAAAAAATAAGGGAAAATAGTTTTTTGGGACCAAAATCAATGGGAAATTGTCCCATTAGGCTAATTTATATTTTGCACCAATTTTGACTTTAGTACCCTTTATTCT
>JABAYD010048935.1:0-11277 GCA_014822095.1 Diplotaxis tenuifolia
TTTAATATAACTTGGTGTTTCAAAAAAAAAAAAAAAAAAAAACTAACTCCATATATTCATTTTCATTCCGGATATGGAAGTTTTACTAATTAACTACAAATCGATACGTATTTCTGTAAAGAGATGGTTCACAATATCGGCCGGTATATTTTAATTGTATATTTCAAGGCATACATGGTTCGTTATAAGAATGGAATTCAAATTATTGCGTTTCATAAATAATTTATTATCGAAAATAAATGTCAACTGTACATAGTACACAAATTATTACTGTATGATACTGAAATCAGATTTGAAAATATGAAGAAAAGAAAACAATAAGGCCGCTATATATATAATACATAAATTATAACTGTTATGTAGAAATCATAATATCAATATGCCATCATGTGATAAACATTTTTATTAGTAACATGTTCTAGTTGATCTCTGAATTTTATAAGAAGATATCTTTTTTTAGAAAATAATTCAAGAAAAATGATTCAAGACGTAAAATTGTTAGTCCTCCGATAAATTTTAGAATTGTTTACACATTAGGATAATTTACTACTTTTTCTTTTGTTCACTAGGATAATTTACTACTTATTAATTAAAGTTATTTATACATTGAGAAATTAAGACACTTCTTGCTATTGGGGTAAATGGGATGTGATAAATCATTTAGTTTATGGACTTTATCCATTTTCTATGTTAAGATTTGATAATCATATAATATAATGTGATTATTTTCTTATTAGCAAATACTATATTACTATTTTCTTCTTAGAACCTTCCTACTAGGGTTGTTTCCTAATTAGCAGTTACTAATTTTCTAATATTTAACGACGGGATACAAATCAATTGTGGTTTCTCCTTCGAGCTTCCGTGAATAACGCGAATAGAGCCTCAGATCAGAAGCCACCTTCACAAATCCGTAAACTATGATAATGTAATCTGACTTAACAAAGCTACCTACTACATATATTACTTCCTTACTAGTCCATATGATAGTCTTATGGTTAACCTAATCTAATACTTTTGCTCCTTGTCTTTCTTCACATTTACAAGAGTCCAAAGCGGGCAAAGGGTTTAAATTTATCACTGGTATTAAATTTAAAACAAATTTTTAATTGCGTAAAGTAGGAAGGGAAAATATAAAAAAAATTATAATACATTTAGTCATTCCTGAAATCAAGATGAAATCGAAGACAACATGGATAGAAACAAAGTAAAAATATTAGTTTTATGGTTGGACGAAAGGAAGAAAAAATTAAACAAGAAGTTGGAAAAATAATTGGCGACACGACATAGATTACTCATGAACTGTGACTAAAGATAATCTTTTAGGTGAGAAAATTATAAAGTAATTAGTGACGCAGTAGCTATAGTTAACCGTCCTAACCAAAGATTTTTGATTAAGGAAACCATATGTAAGGTTTGACGTTTGAGAGTCTTTGCCAATGACTCAATGGTGACTGTGTATGAGTATAATGGAATGTATAAGAGGGCCTTTCTATATTTTTCCGAATCATTTTCACTAGAAGTATGGATGATTATGTATTCTGGATTAGGGAATACTTAAACCCCGTTTGGTAAATGGGATCTCAAATGTAAAAGTGAATCCAACGCAAGATATTTGTAATGATCTGCATAAAGTATAAGATTGGAAAACAGATAGTTCAGGAAGAGATTTAGAGGTGCAAATATACAAAAGAAATTAAAGAGCATCTTTAGATTTCTTCACCAAGATCAGAAGTATGTTATTAACATAATAAATATTAGAGGAAAAGTTGCTTCGAGAAGCTCTCTAGGTTTTAACGTTTCATAGGACATATACAAATGAACAATTGCTAGCTAGAGAACTAACTATATAGTATTTTCGGCATATGGATTATGATATAATGAACACTTTAGGGGAAATGATATCTTTAGTCATAGTGCTGCGATATAGCTTATATATGTAAACACATTAAATCTATCAGGAGTAGACGCTTTTACCATGGCCACATTTTTTTGTGCATGTTTTATGGTTGGTCGTCTTGCTCTAGACAGTGACAAAGATGAGAAATCTTTGAACTAAATTTTTTTAAAAAATCATACTATAAACCGTTTTCATTCATTCAATATAACAATCTGATCGTTAACCCAAATTTTACAAGTTGACTAACTTTTTCCCTCACTTTTGATTGTTTTAACTTTTCACGGATGGTTTTGGTTTGCTCAACTAAACAAAAAAAAATACTATAAAAAATAATATCTAAACTGCGCACAAACGGATATATACATGAGTTTTCAACTTTGTTTGTTTTTTTTCCCTCTCTCTCTATCGCTGCACTCGACAAATACGACAAATACGACAACCGTGGCGTGTCGTTTCGACACGTTTAGTCAAAATCAAAAGCAAGAGTCTTTTGGTTCCACTCTGTCTTAAAGCAACCGTGGCGATGTTCAGAGTTGAAGAAGCGAATGTTTCAAAGATGGAGACTCTCAAAGTAGACAAAGCGGTGAAAGAAGTTGAAACAGGCAAGAAAGCATTAGAGGAAGCTATGGAGAGAGGTGAAACTGCAAATGCTACAAAGCTTGAAGCGGAAGAGGAGCTAAGAAACTTGAAGTTAGAGAAAGGACAGAGGAGAAGATTGTCTTCATCAGTGAACAACACTGCCAAGTTCAAGACCAGAAGAGAGACAACAACAAATAGTAGTCTGATTTATAGGAGGTTAAGATAATATTAGTGATATACTTGAGTAGAGATATACTTGAGAGTTATAGATAAAGATGTATTTAGATTTGGTGATATCACTAACGTGTACCGCAAGAGTCGGTGGGAATGTAGTATATAAACAATTGTACACATATGAATAAAGGGAAACCTTTTCGTCAGATTTACATGGTATCAAAGCGTTTATTCTTATAACATGTGATCCAATAAATTTCCGCTTGCTAAATTTCTCGAAGATTCAATGGCAGAGAAAAACGAATCGAAGCAGATCATGGTGAAACAAGGAGAAGCAGTGGTGATGACACCATATATAATGTTTTTTTCAGACAATTCTGGTGCTTTGATCACATCCGTGCAATTAAAAGGAGACAACTACAACGAGTGGGCGAGAGAGATGATGAACGCATTTAGAGCGAAGAAGAAGAATGGGTTCGTAGATGGAACTTTGCCGAAACCAACTGAAGATAGTCCAGATTTGGAGTCTTGGTTGAGTGTCAACTCAATGATAGTGGGTTGGATCAGATCTTCAATAGAACCGAAGGTCCGATCTACTGTGACTTTCATTACGGAAGCTCACAAGTTGTGGGAGAATCTGAAGAAGAGGTTTGAGGTTGGAAACAAGGTGCGCGTACACCAGCTGATGGAGCAACTAGCCTCGTGTAGGCAAAACGGACATACTGTTATCGACTACTATGGTCGATTGGCCATGATGTGGGAGGAGTTGCAGACGTATAAGCCCCCTCCGGCCTGTAGTTGTTCAGCAGCATTGACATACGAGAAAGAGCGAGAGGACGAACGAGTTCATCAGTTCATAATGGGATTGGATGAAACAAGATTTGGAAACGTTGTGACTGCAATTATTGAAGCAGACGACTTGCCAGATTTGGGAAAAGTCTATGCTAAAGTAATAAGAGAAGAAGCAAGACTTAGCTCAGCAAAGTCATGAGAAGTAGCCTCAGCAGAGGTTGTGGGATTTGTTGCAAGAAAAGAAGCTACTACGGAGGACAATGGCAACAAAGACACTCGGGGAACTACTGGTTATTCAACGAGGAGTGACAACACTGGACCTAATTTTGGAAGCAGAGCCAGAGACAGACTGTGCTCACACTGCGGGAAGACAGGTCATGAAAAGAACAATTGTTGGCAATTGATTGGTATCCTGAATGGATGAATGAGAGAAGAGAAAAAGGCTCAGGAAGAGGAGGCCGTGGTGGCTCTAATGGAAGAGGTGGAGGTCGTGGTTCTGCGCATGCGGCACACGCTACGAGCTCATATGGTTCCGGGGTCTCAGACCTTACTCCAGAATAATGGAAGGCTATTACTTCAATCATAAACGAGGGAAAATCCAACAATCAATCAGAGAAGCTGTCTGGTAAGAATCTTGGTGATGTGATAATTGATTCCGGGGCTTCACACCACATGACGGGTGACTTAAGTCAACTTGTCAATGTGAGAACAACACCAGCGTGTGTTATTGGGTTTGCAGATGGTGGAACCTCGACTTCATGTCAAAAGGGTGATATGATATTGAATGACCGTATATCTTTAAAAGATGTGTTGTTTGTGCCAAAGATGGACTGTATTTTGGTGTCGGTCTCCAAATTGTTGAAGTTTAGTAATTGTTTTGCTCTGTTCACTGATACAATTTGTGTTCTGCAGGACCGTTCTTCGAAGACTCTGATTGGAACCGGTGAAAAACGTGATGGGGTGTACTATTTTAAAGATGTGAGAGTCGCACGAGCAAACAGAGCAGAGAGTGGTGATGGACTGTTGTGGCATCGACGACTTGGAAATCCGGCTTTTGGTGTTTTTACTACATTGTCTGAGCTTTCTGGTGTTGAAAATAAAGCTTTCTCTAGTCCTTGTGACATTTGTTTTAGAGCCAAGCAAACAAGAGATGTTTTTCATGATAGTATTAATAAAACAAAGAAGTGTTTTGAGCTTATTCATGTAGACATTTATTTGGGGGCCTTATCGTGTGCCTTCTTCAAGTGGTGCTAACTACTTTCTTACCATAGTAGATGACTTTTTCAGAGAAGTATGGACCTATCTGTTGATCGCAAAATCGGAGGTTAAGAAGGTGTTACAGCGGTTCTGTTCATATGCAGAAACTCAGTTTGATTGTGTGGTTCGTACAGTTAGAAGCGATAACGGATTGGAGTTCATGTGCTTAAAATATTTCTTTCAAGACAAAGGGATAGTTCATCAAACAACATGTGTGGACACACCACAACAAAATGGTCGGGTGGAGAGAAAACACAGACATATTTTGAATGTGGCTAGGCACTTTTGTTTCAAGCAAACTTGCCGCTGAAGTTTTGGGGAGAAGCTATATCCACAGCCACTCATGTGATTAATATGACACCGTCAAAGTTGTTGAAGGGTATCTCGCCGTATGAGATACTGTTTGGAGCAAAACCTGAGTATGGGTCTTTGAAAGCGTTTGGATCACTCTGTTATGGTCACAGACGTGATCGAGTTAAAGACAAACTTGGTGAGAGGAGTATACATTGTGTCTTTGTGGGATACCCATTCGGGAAGAAAGCGTGGAGAGTCTATGACTTAGAGAAAAAATGAGTTTTTAATATCAAGAGATGTGAGTTTCTTTGAAGATGAGTTTCCATTCAAAGAAACGAGTGTTGTAGTGGAAGAACAGAGAGATGTGGTGGGAACACCAGATGAAGATTGGGTATTGAATGTTGGTGAGGAGAATGCCTCTACGTCTGATAAGGAACCACAAGAAGTAGTGAGTAATGCTGAACCAGTGGAGACTGTCACAGAAAAAGAACAAAGTGAAGAAGAGGAAGAAGGAAAAGACACGGCTGCAGAGACAGAGGTCACGGCTGCAGAGACAGAGGTTGGTACTAAGATGGGAAGAGGATGCAAAGATAAGATTCCTTCAGTTAAGTTGCGTGACTACGTGAGTTACAATGCTCAGTACCTGAAAACACCCCATCACGATCTCACTGCTCTGCCCCAAAAATCAGAGTCTTCGTCTGCGGTCCAAGGTAACACACTGTACCCTATTGAGAATTACATCTCTGATGAACATTTTTCACCTGATCACAAGGCATTCTTGGCGGCTATTACGTGTGGAAGAGAATCAAGAAGTTACAAAGAAGCTGTACAGCTGAAAATATGGCGAAATTCAATGAAGAAGAAGATGGATGCGTTTTGTAGAGAACAAGACGTTCAGTTTGGTGGATATACCTCCTGGAAAAAAGGCTGTTGGGAACATGTGGATATATAAATACAAGTACAATGCAGATGGCACGATGGAGAGACCCAAATCCAGGCTTGTAGCGTTGGGCAACAGGCAGGTAAAGGGAAGAGATTTCAAAGAAACCTTTGCACCAATAGCAAAAATGACCACCGTTAGAAGCTTGTTGTGTGTGGTGGCAGCAAAGGGATGGATAGTACATCAAATGGATGTACATAACGCCTTCTTGCATGGAGATCTCAAGGAGGAGGTGTATATGACACTTCCACAAGGGTTTCAACAGTCTAATCCTAATAAAGTGTTGCGGTTGCACAAAGAAGTTTATGGCCTTCGACAAGCCCCTAGGTACTGGTTTTCCAAGCTCACTGATGCACTGAAAAAGTATGGGTTTAAACATTCCTATATTTATTATTCATTGTTTGTCTTCTCGAGAAAAGGTGTGGAGCTTCGAGTACTATCTATGTGGACGATTTACTGGTGTGTGGTAATGACGTGAGTATTGTGAACGAATTCAAGAAGTACTTAAGTGAGTGCTTTCACATGAAGGACTTGGAGAAGTTGAAGTACTTCCTTGGTATCGAAGTTGGGTGTGGAGAAGAAGGATTCATGCTGACTCAACGCAAGTATGCACTTGATTTGATATCGGATGTTGGGTTACTTGGATTAAAATCAGTGGCTACCCCAATGGAGCAGCATCACAAGCTTGCTTTAGACACAAGTCTGTACTTACGTGATGTGGAGAAGTATAGAAGATTGGTGGGACGTCTGATCTAATTGTCTATAACAAGACCAGACATATCTTACCATGTGCATATATTGTCTCAGTTTATGAAAGCACCAAGGGAAATGCAATGGGAAGCTGCAATGCGGGTGGTAAGGTATCTTAAGGGGACTGCAGGACAAGGTATCTTGCTCAGTTCACATACTGATCTTAATCTATCTGTCTACTGTGATGCGGACTGGTCCGCTTGTCCGGTTACTAGGAGGTCTCTGAGCGCTTATGTAGCACTAGTAGGCAATTCGCCGGTTTCGTGGAAGACGAAGAAACAAAAGTGGTCTCGCATTCATCAACTGAAGCTGAATACATGTCGATGGCGCAGGCAACACGGGAGATAAAATGGTTGAGACGTTTGTTGTCTGACTTGGGAGTGAAGCAAGTGAAGTCAGCTGAATTGTTTTGTGACAGTAAATCGGCTATATACATAACAGCCAACCCGGTGTTTCACGAGCGAACCAAGCATATCGAGTCCGACTGTCACCAAGTAAGAGATGCTATACAAGACGGTGTGCTAAAGACGGTTCATGTTCGGACTACAGAGCAAGTGGCGGATGTGTTGACAAAGGCTCTTGGAAGAGATCAGTTTGAGAACTTGTTGTTCAAGTTGGGAGTAAGAAATTATCATATTCCCAACTTGAGGGGGAGTATGGGAGGTTAAGATAATATTAGTGATATACTTGAGTAGAGATATACTTGAGAGTTATAGATAAAGATGTATTTAGATTTGGTGATATCACTAACGTGTACCGCAAGAGTCGGTGGGAATGTAGATATAAACAATTGTACACATATGAATAAAGGGAAACCTTTTCATCAGATTTACATGATTGATGTTAACGGTCTGCATCTGACGTGTGATTTTGTTCCTTGTCCAACATCTTCAGTTCCTGTCTTGAAGCCAGCAATGTCAATAGGGCAAATACTCAGCAAGAAGCTACTAGTTTCTGAGGATTCAGACATGAATGTTGCTAAGGAGAGAAGGAAAGTGTCTTTGGGTCAGTTGCTGGCGAAGAATGGCAATGGTGATGGAACTAAGAGTGAAGGGAAGGAGAATGGGAGAAGATCGGGGACGAATGTGAAGAGGGGGATGCGTCATGCCTTTCTTTCATACACGAGCAATGTGAGATTAAAAAAAAAATATCTCTCACTTTTGACCAACATCAGTCGCAGATTTGAAGAGGGCTGGATTTTTTTCTTTACAAATAACTTACAAGTTGTAAATGAATAGGTACTAAATAGGGTGGTTACAAATGGGGTGGAATTATCCATTTTAACATCCTATTTACAGTCATCATCAACATACACTTCTTTAAAAAGTGTAGACTTGAAATCCAAGTTTTATTAGAGCCAAATGGGTAACAAATATAAGTGGGTAACCCGCGCATGCATCTTGATTTGGGCAGGTACTTAGTTGACCAACTACATGTTAGAAACAAGTGTAAATACAAGTAAATTTATTTTGTACCCAATTACATTTGGACGGATCAAGTCACGGGTATACTCAAAAAAAAAACGGGTTGCCACGTGAATTACTGAAGACGCATTTTTAAGACCAGAGTAATCTCATAACATATATTGTTCCCCACTCATTTTTATGTTGTCTTACATATTCATATCCTCAGCTAATCAAATCGAACTCACAACACCATCATCTTTATTCTCCACACTCCTGATCCTTGAGTTCACAACCCTACAGTTCACTCTTATCTCGCCTTGAGTTCCAGTCGGAGGTTTGAGATTTCCCATCCGAATCATTGCTTTTACGAATGCTTGAGAGAACTCGGTTGCGTTTCTGCTGTATAGATTCACTAGTGGAATCGTGTCCGCTCGTGGTGTCGAGAACAGTTCTTGGTCACTCTGAATCAGCCCTTTCCCGTTACGAAGATTGGTGTAGTATTGATTATCGACAATATTTGGAGTCACGGGGTCGAAGTTGACTAGAACAGTGCCATTTCCGTTTTGAGGGCACAATACACGGAGTTGGGCGAGGTAAGTTGGGTTGAGACTCGGGTCGGGTCTATTGGTACTGTTGAAGTTGTAGAGACGAGGTGTCACAAATTGACATTGTGCTCTTCCGAATGTGTGTCCACCTATAGAGTTTTGACAAAACGGTTTAAATACATGATGTTAAAAATACATTTTGTATGTTTAATCGAAGATGATGAGTCACGTTTTGTCGCTTTACAAACTCGTCCTTTTTAGAAATTCTTTACAAACTCATATTTTTTCATATTTACGTGCTAGAAAGATATTTGTTTGGAGATGGTACTTTGGTTTGAAATATGTTTGGTAATGTACTTTAAGCAAAAAGATTTCCTTACTTAACTCATACTCTGACTAATTCATATGCATATCTTTAAATACTAAATATTTTGTTGAAAACAAAAACAAAAAAAATCTCCGACTTAGAAACTTTCTACAACTATTTCAGTATATTATTATTATTATTATTATTATTATTATTATTATTATTATTATTATTATGATTTATTATTTTATAGAATCTAATTAATAGCAAAAATTTGAACTACTATTTCCATAGTATTAAAAGGTTTAAAAAACATTTGAGAGAAAAACATACGCAATCAAATTTAACAAATGATGTATATTTTTTGGTTTCTTGTCATTTATTTGTTTCATACGCAATTCTATGGGTTGCTTATTTACTTCCTTTTGAAATGTGCTATTTTGTATTATGAAATGCAGAACCAAGATATTTTCTTATTTTTATAAAAATTAATAATACACATCTCAATAAAATAGGTATAGCTTTGAAATTTGCCGATTCTTAATTTTTTTTAAGAAAAAAAAGTAGTAAAAATATAGAAGATGAAGTGTAAGTGAACCTATCAATATTTAAGATGAACTGATGAAGTGTGTCTAGATTAAACATTTATTAGATAATCATATATACTGTAACAACATGAAGAAATTACCAGAAAGAGCGACTAGATCTGAGGCGAGATTCAGACCAACGTCAGCAAAACTTTTTTTAAGTTGAACAAGAGTGAAAGATGGAGAAGGAAGAGCTGTATTAGCCAGATCGAAGAAAGCTCGTAAGCTGTCTTTCCTTCCCAGTGGAACTGGCCACCATGGACCTCTCGACTATATGCCATAAAACACACGTCAATATTCGTAATAATTTTCGATTAAGTCATCCATATAAGTCATGATGTGTATGTATATGTACACAGTACACACCAGAAACACTGATATTTGAGAAGCTATGGTGAGAAGATCTGCGCAGGAAACTGTTTTTGGACACGCTTTCTCAATCTCGGTTTTCATTCTATCTATGACATTAAACCCTCTAGCTGAATTTGCATTTGGAGCAGCATCTTTCTCGGTCCTGAACGATGTGGAACTGTCAAGCAGGATCGATGCATCACAACCCTACAAAATCATAGTACATTACATTACAATTGTATATATTATCTAAAAAAATATTCTAGACTTCTTATGTATGTTAATGGTTACCTAAAAGTACTTTTGTCTATAAACACGTCATATATAATTTATATTAAAAGATATGTTGACTGTTGCGTATGTAAGTCCCTTACATTAACAAAACAGTCATGGAAGTGTAGGCGGATGATACTAGCGGTAATACGAGGATCGGACCGCAATTCATCTTTGATGATCCGCTCAATGATAGCAAAAACACCCGGACATGATCTGATATAGAAGTCAGACCTCAATGATTGTGCATTACAGTTTGATGCTTGGAGCAGAAGGCAACCCAAGATTAGGGCTCCCATTGCACAGCAAGAAAATGAACGAGAAAACCCCATCGTCGAGGAGTGAGACAAAAGCAGATGATTTTGAGTTGTGAGTGTGGATGATGGTGAATTAGCCTAAGCGTAGACGGAGCATTATATAGAGAAGCTTGACTGTTTTCTTCTATCGTATTATTAGTTTTTTTTCTTTATGATAAGGGGATTAGGTATTGTTTTAAGGTCATAAATAATCTATTTACCAGAGTGGTTGAATGAGAAATAATAGTTAGTTTTAATAAATAAAACTAGATTTTGACCCGCACAACCGTGCGGGTTTTATTTTTAATCATAATTAATATAATAAATTATCAATAAATAAATATAATTTAATTTTATATATTATTTAACTTTATATTAACGTTTGCGTGGAGTAATATGATTACTATAGAATTTTATTTAAAAATATAAATCATTTAGTTAGAAAACATTTTTATATAAAAATACTTTAAATATTTTTTTGTTTTATTTTAAAATTGATATTTATATATAAGAAAATAAAATAAAATTTGCTTATATGATAGATAAAGAAGGTTTATGAGATACTAAACCATCAATTTTGTTAGGGGTACTATTTTTAATAATTTAAGAATTGAATATTTTTTACTAACAATTTCTGTAAATATTTAAATTTTATTTTTGAAAGTTAATCGATCTAAATTTTTAATATCATTAATATTTTATATAATTTTATTTTTCATTTAGAAATGAAAACTAAATTAAAATTTAATTTTTAATTGTATTTATGTTATTGGAATTTAAATTAACTAATTTTGAAATCTATTTTAAAAAGATTTTAAAAGTTCTT
>JABAYD010048985.1:0-19240 GCA_014822095.1 Diplotaxis tenuifolia
TATATATATATATTCTTTCGTAAAAATGAAAACAAACACCCGAGCGGTTGTGCGGATCAAGCTCTAATTATATATTTAAAAAGAAATCAAACAAACTCATGAACTTAAACTAAGAAACATAATTAGAAAGAAGAAATATCATCAATTAAACCCAAGGGCTGAGATGCGATGATGAGTGTCAAAAAACCTCTCTGACACAGTCCCAATGCACTCTGCTTGGAAAGTCCCTGGCGTCCCTTCCGGCATGAATCCTCCGGCGTTTGCTCCTGGTGAACCCCATCCCGTTCTAACCCCCCCATCCCGTTCTAACCCCCCCCCCCCGACCCTCCTGACCCTCCCTCCCTTTTGTCTCCTGTTAACTTCCCTACTTTTATCTAAACCTGCTTCCCCTGGACCCCGTAAGGGCTCCGGTGGATTCTACTCTTCACCTACTCCAGCTGCTTCTGCTGTGGAGAAGAAGCTTACCTACAACTGCTCGGACTCCATCTCGATGGAAATAGAGCTTGAAAACTCTTCCTTACCTACTGCTGGCACTGTTACTGAGACTAGATCTAGTATAAACCCTAGTGACAATGCTGCTCAAAACCCTAATCCAAATGTTAGAACCCTTCCTCCTAAAGAGTCCTCACCCATTCTTACCAATACTGCCTCCCCCACTAACTTGTCTCAACCTCTAAATTCCCTCCCTAAAAAATCCTACCCAATCCTTCCAATCCTGCCTTAAACCCTACCCCTCCTCTTAATCCTGTCCAGGCTTCTGCGCCTGTCCAGGCTTCTGCGCCTGCTCAAACCTTAGTTGATAGGCTATGTGCCTCTGCTGATTTATCTCTAAAGAGGCTTGCTCCGGCTTCTATTTCTCATTCCGGTCGTCCCCATGTTGTGATTCATGACACTGTTTTCAAAGAAGGAGCAGAATTGCATAAAGATTATATAATATGTTACTTCTTTGGAAAGTCTCCCCCATTAAGTCAAATTCAATGTGTTTTCAATTATATGTGGGGAAAGGGGAGGAGACTTGAGATTCACAATAACCCTTCGAACCATTCTGTTATAGTTCGAATTCACAGTGATTACCTCAGAGCAAAGATCTTGGAAAAGAATATCTGGTACGTCGGTGACTCATTGTTCCACACTGCTTCATGGAGCTCCTCTCACTCTTCGTCCTCACCGCCATTAAAAGCAATTCAGATCTGGGCTCGTCTCACTGGAGTGCCTCTCGATCTCCACTATGATAAAGGTTTAAGCTTGGTGGCGGGGCTGATAGGTGAACCTAAAGAAACCGATGAGTTTACAAAGAATATGGTCAGTTTATCGGTTTTTCATGTGAAAGTGGAAGTCAATCTTAATCTACCATTACCTCTTGTGGTTGAGTTCGAAAGAGAGAGTGGAGAAGTTGTTGAAGTTCAAGTACACTATCCTTGGGTTCCACCGACTTGTGCTCATTGCCATGAGCTTGGACACATCTTGCGTAACTGTCTCACTTATGTTCCTCCTGCCCCTCAAAAAGATACTTGCTCTGCTTCTATCCCTCCCCTGCCAAATGCTGCCTCTAAAAAACCCATCCCTTCCCAGTCTGAGTTTACCCCGTCTAAGGCCTCTTGCAAACATCAGAAACGTTACCAACCTGTAGCCAAAGACTCTGTTTTAAATCCCCCTCTTCCTCCCCCTGTCACTGATATAACCATCCCCTTCCCTATGTTTCTCCTAGTTTCAAACCATTCCTTTCTCCTGACCCCTCCCTTAGACCTTCCTTAAAATGTTCTTGTTCCTCACCTATACTATCCCCACCCTCTTTCACCTCTTCCAATTCTTTCATCGGCCCCTCTGCTCCTCCCATCCCCTCCATTACCCTTCCCATCTCAAACTTATTTGACCCCATTCTCACTCTGCCTCAACTTGTTACTGGTTCTCAAGAGCTCCATCTTTCTGTGGGTCCTCCGAATTCTTCCCTATGAGTTTAAAACTCTTCTTTTGGAATGTTCGCGGTCTAAATAAAAACAAGCACTCATCGTTTATTAATTGGCTACATTCTCAAAAACCTTTTTTTGGAGCCCTCCTAGAAACTCATATTAAAGAACCATTTCTTCACCCAACTATATCTAAGATATGTCCTACTTGGAAGTACCTTTCGAACCATATCTCTGACCCTGATGGCCGAATCATTCTTATTTGGAAAGACCCGATGGATGTGTAACTTCTCTCTCAGTCTAGGCAACAACTAACTTGTCTGATAACCATCCCAAACCTCTCTCCAATCTACTACACTGGTGCCTATGCATCTAATCAGAGTGAAGAACGTGCTGACTTGTGGAATGATCTTCTTTAGATACACTTCTCTATTGATCATGACAGTAGCAACTGGGTGGTGGGTGGTGAATTCAACCAGATTATGTTCCCTCTTGAACACTCAAACCCAGCTATTGACTTTACAGACAACCTCATGTATCAAATGCAAGACTGCCTCCTGCAAGCTAGTCTGTTTGATCTTCGTTACCTGGGACCGTGTCACACCTGGTCTAACAACCAATCTGATGGCCCTATTGCTAAGAAACTTGACCGCATTTGTTATCAACACCACTATCTCTTCTTACCCTCACGTTGTTGCCTCTTTTCTCCCTCCAGTCCTATATGACCACTCTTCTTGCCTCCTAAACCTTGCCCTAAACCTCCCTAAAGCTCGTACCTACCCGTATAAATTCCAAAACTACTTAACTAAACACCCGGGGTTCGTTCAGTTGATTAAAGACATATGGATTCATGCTGGAAGTGTCTGTCAAACTCTCTCTCAGTTGTGCTGGAAACTGAAAATTATTAAGAGTGACTTAAAGAAAATCAATAAAGACAACTATTCCAAAATTCAAGAGAGGGTTACAGAAGCTCACGGTTTGCTACAACTTGTGCAGGTACAGGCGTTGTTGAATCCAAGCTCCACAAATTTCCAAGCAGAGAGAGACCTGCACCAAAAATGGAACTTCTTGAGGGAGATAGAGGAGCTCTACTTTAGACACAGGTCAAGAATCAACTGCTTAGAGCGGGGTACTTTAATACTACTTACTTTCACATGATTTGCCAACTGAGATCAAGCTACAATGCGATAAGAGCTTTCCTAACTGGAGGTGGGGTCTGGTTAACTGATCCAGTGGAAATGAGTGAACTTGCAGTCTCTTGAGGCACACTGTCTCTCCTTCCCAGAGCTCTCAAATGCTGTTTATACCGTCACCGACTGAGATAAGAAAGATGTTCTTCAAGCTTAACCCGAACAAGGCTCCGGAGCCTGATGGCTTAACTTCAGGGTTCTTTACAACTGCTTGGGACACTGTAGGAGACGATGTAATCACTGATGTTACTCACTTCTTTAACTCAGGGTTCCTCCCTTACTTCACAAACGCCACAATCCTCTCTTTGGTCCTAAATTCCCTGGTGCATCAAAAATCACAGATTTTAGACCAATCTCCTGCTTAAACACTATCTATAAGCTCATCTCAAGACTCCTAGTTAGAAGACTAAAACATATTCTCTATGGCCTTATCCTACCTTGTCAAACAGCCTTTGATTAAGGAAGACTCCTGCTCGAGAATACTGTCCTAGCTAGTGAGTTAATTAATGGTTACCACAAGAAAAAGGGTGCTAAAAGGATTACCATTAAAGTTGATATAGTGAAGGCCTTTGGTACTCTCTCATGGGCTTCTTATTCTCATGTCTTCAGGGATTAGGTGTTCCAGTCCAGTTCCTGCATTGGTTAAGCTCCTGCATTTGTACAACAAGCTTTATGGTTGGTTATACCATCAGTGAATGGTTATTTTAAAGGAACTAGGGGTCTGGGGCAAGGAGACCTGTTATCCCCCTACCTCTTTGTGATCGCTATGAACTGCTTATCTCATATGCTTAATGCAGTTGCGTCTCAATCTAGGATTAACTACCATGCAAATTGTGACAAGATAAAGTTGACTCACCTTTCTTTTGCGGATGATCTCTTCATATTCATCGAAGGGATCATATAATCTGTTCAATGTGTTCTTCAGGTCTTGAGGGAGTTTGAGGACAGATCGGGCTTAGCGGTCCGTATGCAAAAAATTTGCTTCTTTGCGTCAGGACTGTCAGAGGATGAGATAAACAGAATCCAAGTTTCTATAGGAATGGTGTGTGGTAATTTACCGTTTCGATACCTTGGTGTGCCAATGAAATCTAGGAAGCTCTCCCTTGCAAGCTGTGAGCCACTACTTCACCAAATCAAGATGCGATTCTCCTCCTGGTCAACAAAAACATTATCTTTTTTCAGGACGGTTATTGCTTATCAAGACGGTGATTTCAGGGATTACCAATTTCTGGTGCTCCTCTTTCGTCCTTCCCAAGGCATGTGTACCAAAGATCAACTTCATGTGTAGTGTTTTTTCCTTTGGAAAGGAGACCCTGAAGCTCGTAACAATGCAAGAGTGGCTTGGTCAACGGTAACAAAGACTAAGGAAGGGGTGGTCTCGGAGTCAAAGACCTCCTGCTTTGGAATAAGGCATGTTGTTTGCGTCTAATTTGGCTCCTCTTCTTCAGGCCTGAGTCGGTTTGGGTGTCCTGGTTCAAAGAAGTGATTCTCAATATATCAGTTTCCAACTATTGGACAACAAACCCATCTCCAAAATTTTCTTGGATGACAAACAAACTCCTTAAAATGAAAGATATTGCTTATCCTTTGATTCACTTGCGGATTCAAAATGGAGAAACTTGTCGGTTTTGGATTGATAACTAGAGTCCGTATGGAAAACTTCAGGACTACTTGGAAGGTGGAAGATCAAGACTTGGTATCCCAAAAAGAGCTACATTAGCGTCTCTCCACTGCAACTGGGTCTTACTGGGTTCTAAATATTCGACTGGGCTTCTACATGTGGACTTTTTTACTATGAGTTACGGGTTTCTGGTTCGTCTTATGAGTTCGGGCATTTGCTCTCTTTACTAGAGCTCTTTGGGCTGTAAACATTTTTTATTTCGTTTTAATTTAAAGCCGGTTTCAAAAAAAGAAATATCATCAATTGTCTACGACATTAACTAAATTAATCATAATCCACTCATATATCACTTGTTGATTTAACCAATCTAAACCAAGTTCGATCAGTTTTAAATCGATTTAAGTTAAAAAAAAAAGTTGATCCACTCATATATCACTTGTTGATTTAACCAATCAAACTACACTGTTACCATCACTCTTTCATAGTACATGATATCATTAGAGTTCTGCATGTTCATTTAAAAAAAAAAATTTATTTAATTGGGTACATCCCTGTTCAAAAACTCGGCTAACTCGGCCGCCTGGCCGGCAAGTTTAAGTGAAACGGCCAATCACCGTGGTGAATTGAGTATAATCGGCCACAAAATCGGGACCTTGAAGAAAGCTTGTTTTTTGTTTAGATTTTTGTAAAACATCATTGTACTTTCATCAGATATACAAGATTTGGTAGAAATATGCAAGGAAATGATGAAAACAGTGAGAAATTTGAGAACAAAAATGGAGGCAAGCGTTTGTTGCAGGACAAATTCGTAAGGGCATAGGGAAGAAAATGATTTGTTAAATAACGATTTTTGTGCTAGGCGCTGGGTTCAGAGTTTCCGCACGCCTAGGCGCTGGGTCCGGAGTTACCGCAGGCATAACGCTTAGCAAGTTCTTGAACATTGGGTACAATCAATCAAAATCTAGTGGGTGATGGTGTATTTCTTTTAAGAGTCAAAGAACATACCAACCCAACAAGAACCAATATAAGACCATTTAGTGCCCCCAAACTTTTGAAATTCAAAGTATTAAAGGTAGTTTGGTTATGCAAGATTTCATTTTTGTTTTGGGTGACAGAAAGAGCCAAAAACTCTTAAACCAAACCAGACTAGATTTTGTGTGAAAACAAGTCAAAAGTTCTAGTTTGTTTTCTATTCGTAATTGAGTGTATACCACTTAAAATTTCCAAAAGACTATAAAGAAAACTTAAAAATAATATATACAAAAGTGAACATCAAGAACCACCATGTATACAAAGATACGTATATTCAAAAAAGTTGAACACAGAATTTGTTTTGAGAGAAAAGGAAAGTATATTGAAAAGAAGAAAGAAAAGAGAACCAGTGACTCTAAAGTGGAGAAAAATAAAGCTAAAGTATCAGTCTTTTGGAACCCATTATACTTGAGCATGCGTAATTAACTTTGATCTCATATCATTAACAACCAAAATGCAAAATGAATTTCTTATAAACCTCACGACAATATGTTACAACATATGATTGCCAACCCCCCAACCCCCAAGATATAATCAATAAACCCTAAATCTTATAGATGATTTCGATCCAAAATGGGTAAAAGAAACAACCTTTCATCGTTCTCCAGCTTCTTATGACCTTCCTCCATCCATGGAAGTTTTGGAAGGTCATCAACATTAAGCGATGAAGAAGGCAACCTCCTTTAAGCATCTGAAGAGAACTTATCTTTCTTTGGCCACAACCAAATCTTTGAAACTGAAAAACTCTCTCCTTTAGCCACAACACTACTCATCTTCTTCTCCTCACCTGACGATTCCTGAGACTCTTTCTCCTGAGGTTTCAAACGTTGTTGTTGCCTATCGTTGCAAAATGGCACTTTAAGCTCTGAGTTACCGAGTATATACTGATAAGAACCCATTGAGAAACATCTCCTCGCGTCTAGATTAATACTACAGTACTACTAGTCTCTCCTACACCATCATGGTTCTCTTGTACATTTTCAAGCCTCTTCAACTTACCTAACCTCACCGGCAAAACCCCTTTCTCCACAACGATTTCTTGAATCTCAATAGCTTTCTCAGCTACTACAGATTCTTCTTCTTCTCATATATCATCAAAGTCAAACATGGGATTCTCCATGGAGAACCCAGGGGAGAAGAGAGTGCCACGGCAAAGAGGGCAAGTGTATAAAGGCCCCTAATTTTAAAATTTGCCTTTGGTTGTTAAGAAAATCTTCGCACGGCACTGTGTCCAAGATATCTATCTGAAGATTTTTCTGTGAAGCTGAAAAATTCAGCTGAACGTATTAGAATATTCGGTTTGGTCAACTTGTTTTTTTTTTAAATTATTGAGAGGGAAGAGTGATATTTTTAATGTGTGGTGTGAATTATTTGGTCAAGTGGTCACTGATAAATAAATTAATGACCATTTAGCCAATGATTGCATCTATGCCCACTTTAATCTCATCAGACAGTTTCTGGGAATATAGACGTCAAATCTTTAATGAGAGGAACAGGAGAAGAGAGAGTAGCGTGGAGATACTTTCACAGAGATGTTGTTCCGTTTGCTGCAATGTTCGCAGTGGAGTGTTCCATGGTTGGGTCAAACACATTGTACAAGGCTGCAACGTTAAGAGGATTGAACTTCTATGTCTTTATCTTTGACTCTTATGCTGCTTCAACACTTTTGCTTCTTCCACTTACCCTCATCTTTGGAAGGTACTTGATCTCGCCTTTGTTCAGTATAAGCTTTTTCAAGAACATGATGGTTGATGAACTTTTTTTTATATGCAGATCTAAAAAATTACCTTCATACAAGTCTTTTCTCTTCTTCAAGATGTTCTTACTTGGGCTTTTCAGGTAAATAATATAATTCTTGCTTCTAGATTCAGTGGCGAACCCATGTTGACTAGGAAGGTGGCAGTTGCCCCCACAAAAATATACACATAAATGTATTTGCATAGAAAACAACAAGCTTTCCATAGCATAGATGGTTTCAGTCCTATAGTTGCCCCCACCTAGGCCACGGTTCGAATCCACTTAGAGCCACATAATTCCCTTCTATTTATTTTATGTCTCCACAAAAAAATTATCCTAGATTCGCCACTGTCTAGATTAATGGTTGGCTCTGTTTTTTGTGTTCCTAGTTTTTTGACTTAGACGGATAGGTGTATGGCGCATATGATCGGGGTTAAAGGTGTCAAACAAAGTTCTCCTACACTTTCCTCTGCTATGAGCAATCTCACGCCTGCTTTCACATTCACCCTCGCAGTTATCTTCAGGTTTCACTTTCACCTCGTGGTTTCTTACTATGAATAATATTATTGGGTATGTAAATCTGAACTGTTTCTCATTCCTTGTGTGGCTCTTAAAGGATGGAACAAGTTGTGTTAAGGAGCTCTGCGACTCAGGCTAAAATCACAGCGGAGTGTTACCTATATCTGGCGCTCTGGTTGTTGCTCTATATAAAGGCCCCAAAGTTCTATCTGCTGCATCTTTTACACCCTCATCAGAGTCAGGATGGATAATCGGTGGAATTTTGCTTGCTTCACATTATTTTTTGGCTTCAGTCTGGTACATTGTTCAGGTATAAACACTTTTACAGACTTTGGATTGTTGGTTACTGATACACGTTATGGTATCACATACAAGAGAAAGAAAACTCGAAACTAGTATTTTCCTTAAAACATTAAGAATAGAGATTTGGTATTTTTCCTTTCTAGATATTAAGAAGTTTTGCATTTATTATTTAGAGCTAGGCTTTGTAATAGCTCTATATAAACCTATCTAGTTATCAATAAAGAACTACCTTCCAACATTAACCTTATCAACTCGTATCAGTTACACATAAAACTCTTGCTAAATGCGGTAGCTGTATATGGTTTCAGACTCTGGTCATGGAGGTATACCCTGAAGAAATAACAGTAGTCTTCTTCTACAACTTATTTGCAACGCTTGTCTCAGCACCTGTATTTTTTTGGCGGAAAGGAACTTGAGTTCCTGGGTTCTTAAACCAGATATTACCCTTGCTGCAACTGTATGCTCGGTGAGAATTAAACCTTATAATCTTCTTCCAGCTGACTATGTTTTAATCTCAGACATTAAACATTTTGTTTCAGGGAGTATTTGCTGGATTATTTAGTGTGCTTATCCACACATGGGGCCTGCATCTGAAGGGTCATGTCTATGTATCCTTGTTTAGGCCACTCTCTATTGCAATTGCAGTTGCTATGGGTGCTATATTCCTCGGTGACGCACTTCACCTCGGGAGGTATTATCTCTTTCCTATTCTTACTTTGATAAGGAATGAATGTGAAATGTATTTATTCCGCCCAACCTCCCACTCTTGTATTTTTTGATAAGCAATACAAGCCAAGATCCAGACCTGGAGTCTATAGATCAGATTACACAAATGTCAAAAGCTAACTAACTCTTTACAACAACTTCTATTTATAACTCCCAAACGCTTCAACGGACGTAACTAACTCCAACAACCTTTAGTCCACGTCATCGTGATCATCTCCTCTTCTCATAGCTTCCTTCTTCTTTCTATAGTAGACTCTCCATGGCTTATCATTACCCCCCCCAATCAAACTGAGCTTGTCCTCAAGCTCAAATGCCGGAAAGTCTCGTTTCAAATCACGCACACGCATCCACGACGTCTCATGAATGGGTAACCCCTTCCACTGCACCGACACTTCCAAGTGACCTTCATCATCATAGCGGTAGCTTGCCAAAGCATCAGGTTGTAATATGAACTCAGCATTCTCCTTAAGCGTGGAAGGTAACTCGGTAACGACATGATTCCTCCGCAAAACTGGCTTCAAATGAGATACATGAAACACGGGATGTATCTTGCAATCCTATGGAAGTTGCAAACGGTACGCAACAAGACCTATTCTCTCCAACACAGTTAAGGGACCATAGTACTTAGCTGCAAGCTTGCGGCAGAAAGTCTTGGACAAAGTCTTCTGACGAAAAGGTCTGAACTTCAAAAATATAGAGGAACCAACTGCAAACTGAAGATCACGCCTATGTTTGTCAGCACTGTCCTTCATAGCAGCCTGAGCTTTGTGTAGAAACTCCTTAGCTTGCTTCAGCATCTCATCTCTCTCTTTCAACATACCTTCTAACTCCACATTTGTCGTTGAACCTTCTTCATATTGAATCAAAGATGGAGGATCCCGAACATACACCAACATGAAAGGGGACGTATGAGTAGATGTATGATACGAAGTATTGTACCAATATTCACACCACGACAGAAATTTAATCCATTGCTTGTGATTAGCTGACGTGAAACATCTCAGATAACCCTCCAGACATCTATTAACCACCTCTGTTTGACCATCACTCTGAGGATGGTAGGCTGTGCTAAACTTCAAAGACGTGCCAGCCAAGCGAAAACATTCTCTCCAAAATTTACTGAGAAAAACTCTGTCTCGATCAGAAATAATGGAAACTGGATATCCATGGAGCCTCACAATCTCACGAATGAACTTCTCAGCAACCGAAGTAGCTGTATAAGGGTGCTTCAAGGGTATAAAGTGAGCGTATTTGCTGAGACGATCCACCACTACCATAATAACCGAAAACCCTTCTGATTTGGGAAGCCCGTCAATAAAATCCATCGAAATCTCAGACCAAATCATAGTAGGTAGAGGGATTGGTTGTAACAGGCCACTTGGATTCAAGGTAGAGTATTTGTGAGTCTGACAAACAGTACATTCGGACACATATTTCTGGACATCCTCCTTTAGCTTGGACCAGTGAAACAACTGTTGGATTCGCTTGATTGTTTTTAACACACCCGAATGTCCTCTAAAAACACCATCATGATATTCCTTCAATATAATCTCAATATACTTGGACGTCTTTGGAATAACCAACTTCCTTTGTAAAAAAGTCGACCCTTGATAATAGAATACTGCTTTTTGAGACTTTTCCCTTGAACAAAATCTTTGAGTTCTTGTTGTAACGTGGGATCAGAGTCAATCTCCTCCAACAGATCTTGCATTTGCAGATTAGATGATACCGTTAGAGCCAACAGAAGCCCCTCATTGTCAAAATGCGTATCTTGAGACATCCGTGAAAGACCATCAGCTGCTTTGTTTTCGACACCCGCCTTATAAATGATTTCAAACTCGAAGCCAAGAATTTTAGTAAGCCACCTCTGATAATCCATAGAAATGTCTCTCTGTTCCAAGAGATATTTTCTAATTTGTGTAAACCAAGAAACGTCTGCCCATCAAGTAGTGTTTCCATCTCTGAACAGCCAACACAATTGCCATGAGCTCTCTTTCGTAGATATGTTTCAACTGCTCTCTATCAGTCAAGGCCTTACATGTGGTTCTGCATAAGGACTGCTCCTAACCCAAAACCCGACGCATCAGCCTCAACTACAAACAGCTCTTGAAAATTAGGTAAAGCCAACACGGGAGCCGTTATCATTGCTGTTTTAAGCTGATCAAAAGCAGCATGTGTCTTGCCTGACCAATCAAAGTTATCTTTCTTAAGCAAATCCGTCAATGGCCTTGACACCACTCCATAATTCTTCACAAAATTTCTGTAATACCCAGTCAGTCCAAGGAGACCCCGCAGACTCTTAACTGTCTTCGGAGAAGGCCAAATCTGCATTGCTTCTGTCTTAGCAGGATCTGTAGCGATCCCATCTTGAGAAATGATATGGCCCAATTAGTCAACGTGAGATTGAACAAAGGAACATTTTTTACGGTTAGCCAAAAGAGAGTGACGTCTTAGAGTTTCCAAAACCGTTGTCAAATTATCACAATGTTCCTCCACTGTCTTACTATAAACGAAGATATCATCGAAAAAGACCAACACAAATTTGCACAGAAATGGCTTGAAGATTGCGTTCATCAGGGATTGAAAAGTTGTTGGCGCATTGCTTAAACCAAAAGGCATAACAACGAACTCGTAATGTCCCTCATGAGTTCTAAAAGCGGTCTTTTCAATGTCAGCTTCTCTCATGCGTATTTGATGGTAACCGGAACGCAAATCCAACTTTGAAAACATGGATGCACCATATAACTCATCCAAAAGCTGATCTATGACCGGAATAGGGAACTTATCAGGAATAGTAATCTTGTTTAACCCCCTGTAGTCAATACAGAATCTCCAACCACCGTCTTTCTTCTTAACCAGTAATATCTGACTTGCATATGGGCTTTTACTTGGTCGTATCAGGCCAGAATCCAGCATTTGCTTAACCATTTGTTCTATTACTGTCATGTGGGCATGTGGATAACGATAAGAACGCACTGCCACTGCTCTTGCCCCCTCTACTAATCTGATACTGTGCTCAAAACCTCTTTCAGGGGGTAAATCAATGGGCTCCTGGAACACTGAAGAGTACTGTGCCAAAACTCTAGCAATACTTTCTGGCATCTCAATCAATCCATTCGTTTTATCTGTGTTGACTGCCCCCAACTCTTGAAACTCTAACCCCGACGTAATAGATTCCAAAGATGAAGCCTTGGACTTTAGGTCTCTGTCTCCCACCAAAGTTACTTTTCCCTTTGACGTCTCAAAGGAAAGTTCTTGATTTTCCCAGTCAACTTCACATCTACCCAAAGTTCGCAACCATTGAATGCCCAACACCACATCAACACTACCTGGATCCAACACAATGAAGTCAGTTATGATCACAACCGATTGCATTTGCAGTGCCACGCCTCTACAAACACCGGAACCATTCACAGTGATACCGGTTCCCACCAAAATTTTGAATGAAGTACTGTCGTCCTGTTGAAGGTGAGCCTTTTGCAAAATCTCCGGAGATACAAAATTATGAGTAGCCCCACTGTCAATCAAAATCACCACTCTAGTTTTGCCAATGTGACCTTGAATCTTTGTTGTTGTTGGAGAAGACAATCCCATGAATGAGTATAAAGACAGCTCCATTATCTCTGTCGTAGTCCCTTGTAACTCGTCACAAGAATCATGAAACTCTTCCTCCACTAACTCTACTTCACAGCCCTGTGCAACTATCATCACCTGAAGGTGTTTATTCTTGCAATGATAGTTATGACCCCTCGTCCATTTCTCATCACAAGAGAAACAAAGTCCATTCTTCTTCTTATGCTCATACTCTGCATCTGACAACTTAACGCGGCCTTGAGACTTTTGAGTGACGGATTGAGTTGATTGCTTAACCCATGTGTCCAACTGTTTACTCTTCTTGTTCCAAGACTGGTTTGATGGATTTGCCAGTCTTGAAATTAGAACTATGAGCTTGTTTGCTTGGCTTGTACTCATGAGGTTTTACTGAAGAGAACAACCTACAAAACTCATTATCCTCCATTTTGATTACTGCCTGTATGTGATTCGATAAGGTCCTTGGTTCCTTCATCATAATCACTTCCTTCATTTCTCTCTTGAGACCGTTGAAAAAGATATCGATCTTGTGAGCCTCAGCCAACTTGACTTGAGAAACCAAATCCTGAAACTCGCGAACATACTCAGCTATTGTACTAGTATGTTGAATCCCAAAGAGACGCTTGCCAGGTGTTTTCTCAAAAGATTCAGCAAATCTAGCCAGCAACCGTTGCTTGAAGTCCATCCAATCAACAAAATCTCCATATTTAATCTCATAATTGAACCAACATAGAGCATCTTCCTCTAAGCTTAAAGAAGGCAACTCTAACTGATACTAAGGTGATGATTTCATCACACGAAAATATCTCTCAGCCTGAGCTATCCAACCGAACGGATTCACGCCGGAGAAGATCGGCATCTCTACTCTCTTATACAATCCTTTCCGATTCTCATAACTAGGTTCTAAGTTCCGATAACCTAGCTCAGATTCCTTCCGATATTGTTCGAAATGTCTAGGGGATACCTGATTCAGATTCTGCGGATCTTGCTGCGCTTGATTCGGTCCGCTTGATTCCGGTTGCGACGATCGGTGATTGATTTGATTGAAAGACGAAATGAAAGAAGTTAGGGTAGATTCCAGACTCGAGAATCGCTCGTCCAATTTCGTCTCCTTCGATTGATTGTTTATCTCAGATATCGCGATGAATTTGTTAAGCCTCTCGTCAATACTATCGAACCTCCGCCGTAACTCCTTGACGTTGGAATCTAAAGCTCCGATACGCTGCATCGATTCTTCGAGAATCGTCGATCTCGTCATCGTTGCTCCGCCGCTAGATTCGAGTGGCTCACCGCACCAATTGATAAGAGAATGAATGTGAAATGTATTTATTACGCCCAACCTCCCACTCTTGTATTCTTTGATAAGCAATACAAGCCAAGATCCTGAACTTGAGTCTATAGATCAGATTACACAAATGTCAAAAGCTAACTAACTCTTTACAACAACTTCTATTTATAACTCCCAAACGCTTCAACGGACGTAACTAACTCCAACAACCTTTCGTCCACGTCATCGTGATCATCTCCTCTTCTCATAGCTTCCTTCTTCTTTCTATAGTAGACTCTCCATGGCTTATCATACTTTCTAGCACATTGAAATGCTTAGTATCTATTTTAAGTCTACACAGCTTCATGTAACATAACTGTATACACTTCCACGGTAATAACGAATATAGGTTTTGCATCTATATGTTGTGGGCAGTGTCATTGGATCAGTGATATTGTGATTTGGATTCTACACTGTGATTTGGGGCAAAGCAAGAGAGGATTCAACCAAAAATGTAACTGGTTCTGAGCAGTGTTCACCCTTGCTCGTTACACATATCATAGAAGATGAAGGTTTATCATTAAGATGATGCAAGTGAACGATAATATGCTTATATTATTCATTTGTAAATGCGTTAGATGGTGATAACTTTCAAATTATTGCATTGGTCAATCTCAGAGACATTGTTTCACAATACAGAGTTACCCAAACGAACGAGTAAAAAAATTCTTCTGCTTCCTTTTATGGAGAAATTTCAAATGGAAGTTGGTAAAATCCTTTAGCTTAAGAATTAAGTTCTCTGTTCTTTTTGGGACCCTTTATCATAAATATTTTAGTTGTATGGTGACCATGGTGTAAAATATTATTGGTCAAGTTGAGGGGTATAATACTATAATCAATGTAGCATTTGGGAAACATGGCGGGATTAATTCCTATGGTTTCTTATGAAGCCACTTTGACTTCCGATATTTTTTGAGAAGTATGAACATCAGATCTTACGGCAAGAGGAGCAGAAGAAGAGACAGTGGCATGGTGATTCTTTTGGCAGAGATGTTATGCCGTTCACTGCAGTGGTCGCTGTTGAGTGTGTCATGATTGTATCTAACATACTGTTCAAGGCTACACTTAGCCTTCTTCCACTTTCCCCATCTTTAGGAGGTACTTGATCACTGTCATCCGATCACTTTAGTCTAACTGGTTATGCTTCCTCTGGTTGTTGTTCTTTATAAAGTCCCAAAGTTATAGCTTCTTCAACTACCATCTCGTTTAGTCTGAGGCGATATGGATAATTGATGGCCTTTTGATAGCTGCACAATATTTACTTGTTAAATATGGTTGATTCTTCAGGTACATTGCTAATTTTGGTAGCTCATATATGATTTCTGACTCGGATTATGGAGGGTACATCCTGAAGAAATACCTGTAGTATTCGTACACAACTTATGTGCAACACTTGTCTGCTTAAACCAGGTCTTTCCCTCGCTTCAGTCATGTACTCAGTGAGAAGAACCATGGATGTTGCTTCAAGTAGTGACTATTTTGTAAGCTCAGAAATTAATACTCTATTTCAGGGAGGCTTAGTTCATCACTGGCACAATCATCTACTCTTTGATGCTCTGTATAAGCCTTTTCACGACAGTGAACTTGTTTTTTATATGCATGTTGGTCAAGCAGATTGACGCCAGTCACGTCTCGTCTCCTCTTCAAGATTTGGGTTCTCAGTTAATAACAATGTTGTCATGTTTCCTGGTTTATGAAAAGTTTTCTGTGAAGTTGAAACTATTATGATGCTGATGCGATTGGAAGTAAATGGAAGTTGAGAAATTCTTCAGTTGGCTGATTCAGCTGAAATGTATTAGAATATTTGTTTTGGTCAACTTGTTTTTTTTTGTAATTATTGAGAGGGAAGAGGGATATTTTTAAGGTGTGGTGTGAATTATTTGGTCAAGGGGTCACTTATAAATAAAATAATGACCATTTAGCAAGCATGATGTAATTGACCACCAACTCAATGATTGCTTATGTGCCCACTATAATCTGATCAGACATTTTTTGAGAATTTAAACTTAAATCTGTCATGAGAGGAACAAGAGAAGAGATAGTGGCAAGAAGATACTTTCACAGAGATGTTGTGCCGTTTGCTGCAATGTTTGCAGTGGAGTGTTCCACGGTTGGGTCAAACACACTGTACAAGGCTGCAACGTCAAGAGGACTGAACTTCTATGTCTTTATCTTTTACTCTTATGCTGCTTCAACACTGGTGCTTCTTCCGCTTGTCCTCATCTTTGGACGGTACTTGATCTCAGCTTTGTTCAGTGTAAACGTTTTCAAGAACATGATGAACTTTCTTTCTTTTTATATGCACATCTAAAAAATTACCTTCAGCCAAGTCTCCTCTCTTCTTCAAGATGTTCTTACTTGGGCTTTTCGGGTAAACAATATAAACTCTATATCTCTGTTTTATGTGTTCTAGTTTGTTGACTCAGAGGAACAGGTGCATGGCGCAGATGGTTGGTTTTAAAGGTGTAGAACAAAGTTATCCAACACTTTTCTCTGCTATGAGCAATCTCACGCCACCTTTCACATTCACCCTTGCAGTTATCTTCAGGTCTGTTCCACCTTCTGGTTTGTTACAATAACTATCATTATTGAGTATGGAACTGTGAACTGGTTCTGCTTCCTTGTGTGGCTTGTGAAGGATGGAACAAGTTGTGTTAAGGAGATCTGCGACTCAGGCTAAAATCATCGATGGAGTTCTATCTATATATATGGGGCTCTGGTTGTTGTTCTGTATAAAGGCCCAAAAGTTCTATCTGCTGCATCTCTTACACCTTCTTCTTCTCCTACCAGTTCGCTACACCAGCAGTTGACGTCATCTGAGTCAAGCTGGATAGTCGGTGGCCTTTTGCTTGCTTCACAGTTCTTTTTCGTTTCAGTTTGGTATATTGTTCAGGTATAAACGCTTAGATACTTTGAGTTGTTGGTTATACATAAAACTCTCGCTAAATTCAGTATATATGGTTTCAGACTCTGGTCATGGAGGTATACCCCGAAGAGATAACAATAGTCTTCTTCTACAATTTATTTGCAATGCTAGTCTCAGCACCTATATGTGTATTGGCGGAAAGAAACTTGACTTCTTGGGTGCCAAAACCAGACATTACCCTCTCTGCAATCATATATTCGGTGAGACTTAAACATTTCATATATATTGTGCTTCCGTTGCTGACTATGTTTTAAGCTCAGATCTTAAAACACTTTTGTTTCAGGGAGTCTTTGCTTCATTATTCAGTGTGCTTACCCACACATGGGGTCTACATCTGAAGGGTCATGTCTATGTATCCTTGTTTAGACACTCTCTATTGCAATTGCAGTTGCCATGGGTTCCATATTCCTCGGTGATGCACTTCACCTCGGGAGGTATCATCTCTTTCCTCTTCTTACTTTCTAGCACATTGAAAATACTTAGTATCTATTTTAAGTCTACACAGTTCCATGTTATATAACTGTATAAATGTCCACGGTAGTAACGAGTATAGGTTTTGCAGGTATGTGTCGTGTTGTGAGCAGTGTCATTGGATCAGTGATATTGTGTTTTGGATTCTACACCGTGATTTGGGGCAAAACAAGAGAGGATTCGACCAAAACTGTAGCTGGTTCTGAGCATTGTTCACCCTTGCTGGTTACACATATCGTAGAAGATGAAGGCTTGTCATTAAGATAAGATTGATGCAAGTGAATGATAATATTGTTTTGTAAATGCGGTTGGATGGTGATAACTTTCAAAATTATTTCATTGTGATAGTTTCATAACATTTTTTAACAATACAAAGTTACCCAAACAAATGGAATAAAAAAGTTCTTCTGTTTCGTTTTATGGAGAACTAGATTCTAACCCGCCCTCTAGAGGACGAGTATATATTTTGTTTTACATTTTTCTAGAAATTTAATTTAATTTTTATATTTATATTTTTTGTAATCATGTTTGTGTTTTTCTTTGTAATCATATTTGAGAAGAATATTTTTTAAATGATTGATAAAAGGTTTTGATAATTGTATTTAATTTTTGATTTTACATAACTATATACTTGTGTCGTAGCTACAACTTTGAGAATGCCGATATATTTTTTACTTTATTTATTTTTACTAATTTAAGAAATTTAATTTTTATATATGTGTTTGATATTAATTGAATTTAATATAGTTTTGTAAACTATACTAATTATATTAAATTGTAAATATATTATACACTTGTGGTATGGTCATTTCACAAATTAGTTATAAACTTTATTTGTAAAGATTGGAACATAATATTGTTTCTTAATATATTATCCCAGTTATAACAAATTGCTCCCATTATTATTTAGTTGCAGTTTCGAAAAGTAGATCTCGTTGAAAGTACTTTACATAAATAAAATAGATAGATGCAGTTATAAAAAGTGATTGTCGGTTATTAGTCAATTTAAATGATGATTTTATCAATAAATGGAAGATAATATTTGATGCAGTTAAGAAAAGTATGAGTTATTAAATTTTTAAGTTGGATCAAACTTTTATTAATTGGTCATGTTTCTAAATTAATAGTATTGATGTTCAAATGGAAGTTGGGAAATTCTGCAGCGGCAGGATGGTTGCTTCTGAGTTTTTCTTGAAAGTACATAGTAGAGTTGGTGGCAGGAGGAGCGGAAGAAGACATCCCTTTGTATAGGTTTAGTAATAATTAATGGATTATATAAGGAGTTTCCTGCAAATTTCAGTTTCACCTTGTCATTATAGCAATCCCTTTGTTTATTCCCTAATAAATTATATAAAAAAACAGAGCAGAAGTGGGGTTTAGAGAGTTGACGGAGCAGGAGCCAAGTAGCGGACAACATAACCCGATGACGCCACCTTCGAGCCTTGTCGGGAGCATCTTTGAGAAAGACTTTCCGGAGAGCAAGCCGGTGCCTCCCAAACCCACCCGTGTTCCCTTTCCGGAGACTCGTCATCGTTCTCACGGACACGTAAGCCAATCCAATCCAATCCAATCCCACTTAGGCTTCTCCTATTCTTGTCATGTGTGTGCATATAATAAGTTTGATTTTGTAGCATTTGGGGAGCAGAGCCCAACCTATATTTTCTATTGACAAGGAGGAAGAAGAAGAAGAAGGTTTCACGGGTGCAGAGACAATGTCAGTAACAGAAAGATCAAAAGAAACAAGTGTAGCCCCATCACGATGCTTCTTCTGGGATACATGAACAGAGAGGGTTGAAGCAGTTAGGGACTTGCGATTTTATTTTGACGGGAATGTCGTTGAACAACATGATGTTGTGGTAAGTTTGTAACTCGGAACTCTCAATAAACTCA
>JABAYD010049023.1:0-11460 GCA_014822095.1 Diplotaxis tenuifolia
TGTATTCTAGGATTGCTACCTAGAAACCTGATCTTAGGATTTTCTAGAGATATTGTCCTAAACTAATTCTATTAAGCTAAGATTTGTTTAGGTTATAGAGAAAGTTATAGTCTAAGGGTCTTGGTGAGCATTTTTCAACCCGCGCATAAAGATTAACTAGAGCCGCGTCGATCGATATCCCAGAAGGTGAATCGATCGACAGAATGAAAGGTGTATTGATCGATATTCCTATATAATAATCGATCGACATTGCTATTGATCGAATAGTATTTCAACTGAACCTCTTATGTGAGAGAGTAAAGTCACTCTTTAGGGTAATTTGAGTGATATCAGTTAGCTACTTTGTCTTCCATGGCTATGGTTTATACATTAGTATGTACATATTTGAGCAAATAAGGAGGGCTTAAAATTGTGGCAGGAGAGCTTAATCATTCTTACTCAAATGTAAGGAAAGCTAGCTGTGTGGGTTGATATATGGTATTTTTGGCACATTCTAACAATGTTTTCCAAAATGTTTTTGAGTCTTCATCGAGTTCTTTTAGTCCTTTTCGAGTCATGACTGGTCTGAAGCTGCATTGGATGGGAGAAGGATCAGCAGGAGCAAAAGAGGCGGAAAAGAGTGCAATTCTGAAATTTTAATGAGCGGAGCAACTTAATGGCTGTTGTCGAGTGAGCGGAGCAACCCAAGGGCATGCTCCCGCGGCCGAGACTTTTAAGGAAACTTCTAATATTTTGGGATATTACCTACGGCTTCCCCATTTTCCTCTTGAGCCGCTAGAGACCTGTAATATATTTTTTATTATTCTTTGTTTACAGACTGCATTACCTTTTAGAGAGATTTTTTTAGACACTACAACAAATATGGGTATTGATAGCAGATTATAATAGCACACTTTTCGTAACTGCTATGAAATGTTAAAGTTCAGTTTGGTAACAGAATTATAGAGTATAAATAATGATATGGCCAAAAATCATTAAGCTGCAAATAAAAGCACTCTAATCCGCTAACCTTTTTCAGTAAGCGCCAACACTTAGAAAAAAACAAAGGTGTTTCGCGGTCTAAGACCAGAACCATTACTTTTTATAGCACTAAAACAGAAAAAAAAAAACAAATTAAGAAAAAAAGAAGAACATGCCTAGCGAGCTCCGCCGACTGCGTCTTCTCCATCTCCTCCATCCTCAGTTGAGATCTATCGCCATCTCTGCTGACTCCATTGCTCGGCTTCTCTCTCTCACTCTCTCAATTCGCACCAACACTCATCGATTCCAATCCTCGATTTGTAAGGTCTTGCGGTTTAATCTTCATAAAAGCTTCGTTCTTTTTGTTTCTTCTTACCCTTGGTATCGTGGGTTGTTGTATTTGGACAATAATTACATATTATTGATAACAGGTGTGTGTTCTGATATATCGTAGCAAGGATTCACAAGTACAACATAATCAACCGAAAAGGTGAGACTCCTCTATTGCTTTATTCGCCTTCTGTAGCCTTTAGTAGCTTCAATGTCTCTGTGATTGATTGTGCAAAATACGTTTTCAACAAAGATGTATAACTTGTCCTCATTGCTGCTTGAATCATGTAAACTTGCTTGAACTGTGGCAATGGACATAACTAGGACTGTAACATCAATGTTGGACAAGGCTTGGGTGATTTATGCAGGTATGTACAATCATTAAAATTCTTAAGATAATGCGTTTGAACCAGTGTTTTGTTAACTGAATTTTGTTTTCCTTTGATTTACATGAAATCAAGAGCTGATTCTGCATACGAGAGGGGTGCTAGGAGTTTTGTTAACGTTGTTAGTACCAAATTAGCAGTTAATGGGAAGATAATATGTCCTTGCGCCGGATGCCGCAGTTTAGAACGCCATACATGCAACGCGGTTGTCTCTCATCTAGTTATAAATGTAATGGACGAGACTTACAAGACAACTACTGAATGGTTTCACCATGGAGAAAGTGACTCAGTTTCTGTGTTAGAAGGTAAAGATAGAGTGTGGAATGCTGAGATTATGGGTTTATACGAAGCTGCTCAGTGTTTAGATGAGGATTTGGGTAGAAAGGGTTCAGAGTTATGCGAGGCTGCTGAGGTTGAGGATAGGAAAGAAGATGAGTTTTTAGCAAAACTTGCAGAAGCTGAAATCCCACTGTATCCAACGTGTGTGAATCATAGCAAGCTATCAGCAATAGTTTTGTTGTTTAGGATAAACACTCAGAATGGCTGCTCAGACAAGAGCTTTGATTATTTATTGGAAGCACTGTCGAAAATGTTGCCTGAAGAAAATGTGTTGCACACATCTACTTATGACGTCAAGAAGTTTCTGAAGTCGTTTGATGTGGGATATCAGAAGATCCATGCTTGTGTGAATGACTGCTGCTTATTCAGAAAGAAGCTGAAGAAGGTTGAAACATGCCCAAAATGCAAGGCCTCGAGATGGAAGACCAACATGCACACTGGTGAAGTAAAGAAGGGTGTTCCGCAGAAGGTTTTGAGGTACTTTCCAGTGATACCTCGTCTTAAAAGGATGTTCAGATCAGAGAAAGTAGCCATGGATTTGAGATGGTATTTCAGTAACCAGAGCAGTGATGGGAAAATGTGTCATCCGGTAGACTCTGTGACGTGGAGATCAATGAATGACAAGTATCCTGACTTCGCAGATGAGCAGAGGAACTTGTGACTTGGACTGTCTACTGATGGATTTAACCCATTCAACATGAAGAACAGCCGATACAGTTGTTGGCATCTGCTGCTGGTTAATTACAACATGGCTCCTGACTTGTGTATGAAGGAGGAGAACATCAAGCTCAGTTTGCTGATTCCTGGACCACATCAACCTGGTAATAGTATAGATGTATACTTAGAACCGCTAATAGAAGATTTAAATCAATTGTGGTCTAAAGGCGAGTTAACGTACGATGCATTTAGTAAAACAACCTTTACGTTAAGGGGGATGCTTCTTTGGACTATTAGTGACTTCCCAGCCTATGGAAATCTTGCTGGTTGTAAAGTCAAAGGCAAAATGGGCTGTCCTATATGTGGAAAGCACACAGATAGTTTGTGGCTGAGTCATAGTAGGAAGCATGTATACATGTGCCACCGGAAACGCTTAGCTCCGTCACATAGTTTTCGAGGAAAGAAGAGTTGGTTTGGTGAGAAAACAGAGCATGGAATCAAGGGAAGGATACTGACAGGAAGGAATGTGTCCTTACTACTGAAAAATTACAAGAATGACTTTGGTAATAAAAAAGAGACCAGGAAAAAGAGATCTAGAGTTGTGCCTGAAGAAATCCAATCTGATAATGAAGACGTTCACAGTGCATCTGATGAAGAAGCAGAAGACTTGGGTGAAACAGACAAAGAGGAGTTATCCAGATGGAAGAAAAGATCTATATTCTTCACTTTTCCTTATTGGGAGGTATGTTTACACTGTCAAAACATATATTGTTTATGCTATGATCAATTGTGTATACTTTGTTCGGATTTCTCCCTTTTTATTCTTTGACTTGTCAAGGATCTCCATGTTAGGCACAATTTGGACGTTATGCACGTCGAGAGAAATGTGGCTGCAAGCTTGATTGCGACACTGTTACATTGTGGCAACTCAAAGTATTGTATAAAGGCTAGGAGAGATCTCAAAATCCTTGGTATCCGGAAGGATTTGCATCCTAAAGCTCATGGTAAAAGGACTTTACTCCCCGCAGGTCCATGGTCTTTGTCAAAGTCAGAGAAGAAAACCTTCAGTAAGAGGCTTTTTGACTTTAAGGGTCCATATGGGTATTGTTCGAACATATCTTCTTGTGTCTCACTAGAGGAGTGTAAAGTGATGGGACTCAAATCTCTCGATTACCATGTTCTGATGCAACAACTACTACAAGTAGCTGTAAGAGGTTTACTACCTAAGGGACCTAGGATAGCCATATTCCGCTTATGTGCTTTCTTCAACCTTCTCTGCCAGCGAGTGATTGATATGGAACAACTCCAGTTAATGGAAACTGAAATTGTGGAGACTATATGCATGTTTGAAAGATTTTGGCCGCCTAGTTTTTTTGACATCATGGCCCACTTGTGTGTGCATCTAGGAAGAGAAGCCCGACTAGGTGGTCCCGTCTACTTCCGCTGGATGTATCCATTTGAGAGGTATTGTCGATCTTATTTTATTTTAGTGTTATCTTCATATTCTAATTGTTAGTCTTTTTATATAGTTTATGTTCATTCACTCTCAGGTACATGAAAGTATTGAAAGATTATGTTCGAAACCCAGCAAGACCAGAGGGATGTATAGCTGAGTCTTATCTTGCAGAAGAATGCATGAAGTTCTGCTCTGCTTTTTTAAAGACAACAACAAATGTGGAAGAAAAAGAGGACAGAAACATTGAATATGAGGGCCACTCAATACTAGAAGGTCGTCCTATATCAGCTAGCGCCTCATTCACTCTCAGTGATACAGATAGAAAGATAGCCCATCTGGCTGTTATCCAGAACACGGCTATGGTAGATCCTTACGTTGAGTAAGTTTTAATCAATCCATTCTATGTTATTCATTCCATACAATAATTTTTTTTGCTGAAGTATTTTGTTGTTGTTGTTGTTTCATATGCAAGTTCTCATTTACAGCATCTACAAGACTCAGATGTTAGGTGCAGACGCGATGCAACTTATTTATGGAAAATACACACAAAACAAATTGCAGCATGGCTAAAGTAACAGGTATGTTTTACTATATTTGTCCAAGTTATTTGATTAATTAATATAGTATCTGAAATTTTTTAATAATTATTAGATACCTGTTGACTCAGAAGATAAGGAGGAAACATTTAGATGGTTGGCTTATGGTCCACGTAGTATTGCTAGATCTTACACTGGGTACGTAGTATTGCTAGATCTTACACTGGGTACATTGTGAATGGTCTGCGATTTCACACAAAATCAGTGCATCGGCTAAGTCAGAATAGTGGGGTTTATTACGAGGCAACAGCAATGTGTAGATCTAGTGCAAGGGACACATCACAAGTGGTAGATGCCGTGTCATATTATGGAAGGGTAGTTGATATTATCTTATTGGACTACAATGTCTTCTACGTTACATTATTCCGGTGTGAGTTGTGTGAAAGTAGAAGATGGCTTCACGTTGGTTAATATGAATCAGAGCGAAATATCATTTGCAAAGGATCCTTTCATTTTAGCCTCTCAATCGAGGCAATTATTTTACTCGAGGGAAAGTGATGAATCCAGTTGGTATGTAGTGTTGAAAGGTCCATCAAGGAGATACGTGATGAGAATGTGGAAGATGGTTATGCAGACGCTGGACCATTACCTTCAGATATTGACATGAATTTAGAAGGCCTTTTGGATGAGGCCCAAAATGTCAGACATGATTGTGAAGGAATTTATGTTGATTTGGCGTATAGACTTTTTAGTTTTATTGAGTTGCCATGATATAAGAGTTTGACTGATACATTTATATGCTTTGAGTCGTTTTTTAATTGGTTTCATGGCTTTTATGTTATCAGTTAGTTGGTATATTTGTCTCTGAGTTTATATTTTAATTTGTTTTTGAGTTTTACAGTGGAATTACAATGGTAAAGGGAAAAAAGGGTTCAAAGAAAAGGAAGACACTTGTACAAGATGTTGAGCCTGAATTAATTGGCACCCTACATCAGAAAGACACACCGGTTGAGGAAACGCAGCAAGACACAGCGGTTGAGGAAACGCAGCAAGGTAAGGAGACTGCAGAACAAGTGGCTGAACAGGAAGAGGCTACAGATACGGTTCAGCCACAACCAAAGAAATACAGAGGACCAACGAAGATGAAAGATATTGCCAAGGATCCTAATGCACGAATAAGAGATTAGTATCTTATTTGTTAGTGAAAGTATATAGATTCTAACTGTTACTTAATTTCATTGTTCTTGGTAGAGTGTAAACCAAAATACACAGCCTAGGTGTATTATGTTTGATTGGTCTGGCTCTGAACACAAAGTAGCTGAGGGTGGTATTCTGTCTTCTGATCACATGGACTTCGTCAACAATGTACCATTGGGCCCTAATTCATTCAAGGTGTTGGTTGAGACGACCTTTGAAAAGATGCATTCCTTTGGAGACCTGCTCGAATATGTTTAGTATTGGTCAAGCTGTAGGACAAACTATTGTGTGGCCTCAGGATTGTGTTGTTGATGTTGAGAAAGAGTTAGAGACTGCAGAATATATTCCGCCAAAGGTACGTCTCATCTGTTTGATTTAACTTATATGTTTTTATTTGCTTCAGTTTAATGCTTTGTATTTGTTTTATTTGTTTTATAGAGTCCAAACACAACTTCAATGAACACATGCAAACTTCTTCATTGGCTCTCAAATGCTTAAGAACCTGTTGCCGAAGGCCGTTGGCAGACTCGTGATCCCAAAGCTTTGGTGAATGGCCTTCCTCTTGGACCATATGCCATTAAAGTATTTGTGGATGTGATTTATGAATCTGAGACATTTCTTTGGCGGCCAAACAGAAGAACTCTCAAATCTCCAGGACTCTTTGAAGTCGTTTGTAGCATGGCCAGTCAACAGAATTGTGTTCGATGATTTAAGTTCAGAGGCACCACATACAGCATATCCTCGTATGCAGTCACAAGAACTCACTCCAGCAGCTCCTCTTAAGATTTCAAAACCACGTTCACAAACTCCTTCAGGTTCCTCTCAGGTATATCATTTACTGAATTGGTTAATTATGATAGTTACAAGTGATGCATTTGGTAGACTTACATATCACTTATACTATACAGCAGTGTTCTCCACAGCGGATTGTTAAGGAGGGCGAGAAATGCAGACTAATGGACATTACCGGTCAGAAGGACGCTGGTCTTCAAACAACCCATACCAGTTAGTGCATTTCGTTCCATTGGGTAAAAATGCAGTCCGTGTGTGGGTTAATGTTGTAAAGGTGAATGATGCCAAGGTTTGGAGGCCTAATTCTGCAATGGAGATTATGGAGGATGCTATTGGTACCACTGTAGCATGGCCTGAAGAAAAATTTGTCATCATTTGATGTGGAGTAAGCATTGTATCATCTACCTTTGTTGCTTTAAAATGAGACTTGTGTTGTTAGTCTGGTATTTTAAACTTTGAAGTGTTAATCCCTTGGAATTAGGATGAGAATGTTGTGTGGGATAATATAATTTTTCTTATGGAATACAATTTCAGCTTCGTTCCATCTTTCTATTCTCTAATTGCAACAATTTACAGGAATCAAAAGAGCAACCTCATTATCAGAATAGTATAAATTGAAGTTATGGAAAGATCAAAGAGAGCCCATACTAGAAGCTACAACTCATATATATACAGCACGATAGTAGTGCTGCTAAACAAAATCATATAACAATAAAAACGTGCTACTAAACAAAATAAAATTGCACTAAAAAGGTGCTACTAGAAATTTAATCATACCAAGCAAATATAGCTACAAAATAATTATTTATGGCAGACTAAATCCACTATTAAAAAGTTTCATATAACACCATTTATGTGTTATTAATCAATATACAATAACACCACAAATATGCTATTATATGTTACCCAACTATATCGCCTGGAAACGTCTGCTATCAATACCCATATTTGTTGTAGTGAGAGAAAGAAAACTTGAAATTTTGTAAAGAGAAAAGAATCTCTACATCCTTTGGAGAAGAGTTATAAACCCTCTTTACTTACTATTATTGATTCATACATGTTTCTTCATATATAATCTATGTGTTTTTTTGTCTTATGGCTAAGTAGTCAGCTTGCTTAGTTTAGGGTGTTAGTGTCTTAGATCTGTGAGCTAAACATAAATAAGTTATAAACCGATTGTCTTCATTCACTGTTGTTTTTAGAGATTGCATTAAACTAATCACTTAGTTACATGAACTTAGGCTTAACATGTATATCAAAAGTGTTATAGGTTGCTAGACATAACTTGAATGAGCATCATATCCCTAACCAACGAAAGTAGATGTTAGGGTGTTTTGTGAACAGATCGGACTTGATCTTAATGTTTGTCATCGCGTCTCAGTCCAAACGACAGTTTAGGTATTGAGACCGATTGACAAAAGGTGAAGCACCACGACAGTGGGCTGATCTATCTTAAGTGATCTGAGTTACAGATTAGTGTTAAATTGAACTTAAGTAATTGTTTGGCTCATGCTTGTTAACACTCGATCAAATCACCCTATGCTAGCATTTTCTTTAATCTGAAAACCAAATCAATTCATGTCACTTGCTATTTATGTTACCTTAAAATCAAAACCCATCATTATCTTAGCTTGATATTGATCCAATAAAGATAAAGTGTAACCGTTCATCTCTGTTGATTCGATCCTAAAGTGCTACATCGACATACCATTCGATTGTGGTAGTGTGCACATTAGGTTAACTGGTGTGCGTATACATTTAATATCAATTGTTACCTTTATTTTTGGTTATTTATTTAGTCTAACACCTCTAACTTTCTTTACCCTTTATGTTGCAGCTAATTTCCAGGTGCATGACCAGTAGACATGCTCGGAGAAACACACAAGGACAATTAGTTACACTTACCAACCAAGAGCTAGCAAGCTTAGAAAGACATAACAAACAACAGCAAAGGCTAACCAAAACCACCATGGGAGATCACGGCCGTCAAGAAGAACTCGCTGCAGCAATGCAACTGATGTAACAGCAAATGCAGCACACCATCCAAGCTCAGCAAGAAGATGCTCAACAAGCTGCTCTACTCGCTGCAGAATACCAGGAACAGCCGGAGCAAGCTGCTCCAATTGGGCAGAGAAACCTTCCATGTAACTTCCCTAATATACGCTTTGCCATCATTCCATGACCTTGCACTTGTCAAGACTTTGAGATCAAACCTGCTTTGATTGCTCTATTGCAGAGGAAGATGTTCATTGGTTTCCCAGCAGAGATCCCTATTGAGCATATAGAAAGCTTTGAGAAAGTATGCAGTTTTACATGTGCAAATGGTACCACCAAACTACATCAAGTGCATGATGTTTCAATTCTCTCTTGATGGCAACATTGCAAGGTGGTTGAATTCTCTCCCTACCGGTTCTCTTACTTCCTAGGAACAGGTCCGATCAGCGTTCTTAAGCCACTTCTACACGAATGTAAAGATTTCTGCGTTGAGTAACAAGATCACCTCTTTCAGTTAGCTCACTAATGAGCCCTTTTGCGACGCATGAGAGCGTTTCAATGACTACCGAAGAGAATGCCCTCACCATGGATTTGAAGATGATTACCTCCTAGGCATTTTCTATGATGCAGTTTATTAAGAATTCCGAAATGCTCTGAATTCTGAGAGGAATGGAGACTTAATGACTCAGACCACTGATGGAGCGTTTAAGCTATTGAGAACATGACAGCTCGATTAGCTAACCAGAACCAGAACAGCGATTGCTCCAAGAAATTCAACAGTGTCAACACCCAGAGGATAGATGAGGTGGCAGCTAAGTTTGATCAGCTGCTTAAGAACAACCAAGGGCAAGTCTACATTATGGAAGAAGCTACGACTGAGCAGATTAGGAACACTGAAGAGGTTGCTCCCGAGGCTGAAAATAGAGGGAACGATCATCAAGAGAACAGCTACATCAGCGGACATGGGTATGTGCAGAACAACCAGACACAAGATGTGATGTATCAGCAAGGCTTCCCACAGAACTTTCAGGGTAATACATTTGTTTTCACTCAGGCACAGAACCGGTTTGTGGGTCAGAATCAGAATCGGAACCAGCAAAAGCCGCATCGAAATCAGCAAGCTGCTCCAGATACTACCAGTGATCCGCAAAATGAGCTTAAAGATTTGGGTATGATGATGCAACAATTGTTGCAGGGTCAGCAAATTCAAGGGAAGACACTGAATCAGGTTACCAAATAGATCAACACCATAATGGAGAACATGTTCACTGATCTGAATTCAAAATATGATATTGCGAGCAACTGCATAAACATGATTGATGTTCAGCTTGCTCAAACATCTGAGGGTGTCAAGAGGCAACAAGGGATACTCCCTGGAAAAATCTTAGGATTGAGCACTGTAATGCTATAGAGCAGTTGTTTGCTCATAATGCTCTAGGCGCAGAAGAAAGAACAGAGCAATGTGCTAGCTCTGGAGTGACTGCTCCTAACAAAACTACTGAGACTCCACCAGTTCGAGTCTATGTTCCTAAGGTTCTATATCCTATTCCACCTAGACATCTGATGTATCTCATTAGTGCAGAGAATATGGAAGGCTTTAATAAGATGGTGAGAAGGCTTTCTAAAGAACTTTCATTCGAAGATGCTTGGCATATTCGGCCATTGCATATGTTCTTTACAAAGTAGAGAGACTCAAGAGAAAATTAAATCCCTCAATACCAAGGCATTGGCCATAAAATCACTTAAAGCATTGCCTAAGGTTGTTTTTCCATGCACCATCCGAGGAGTGGAATTTAAGGAAACTCTTTGTGATTTTGGGTCTAGTGTGAATCTTGTCTCGATAAAATATGTAGACGAGCTGGCCGTTGTGGATGTTGAGCCTTCTGGGTGAATCTGGCTTTTGCAAACTCTTCCACAACAATCCCTTATGACACTATTCGCAACCTTCCTGTACAAGTTGGGGACTGTATTTTACAAACTATATTTTAGGTTGTTTAGATGAGTGAAATCACTCAAATTGCCCTAAAGAGTGACTTTACTCTCTCAAATAAGAGGTTCAGCTGTAGTACTTAGGAATCGAATCCGTGAGGAGCTAGGGAACCAATTAGATATAATAGTTATATTTAAGCTAGGCAAAAAAATAATAAAATAGATAAAAAAGAATAAGAAAGTAAATAACAATAAATAAAACAGTAAATAAAGATTAAAGCAGTAGATAAATCAGTAAACAAGATGAAGAAAACTATTGTTCAGCTTGGCAAGGCGTTGTTTGATGGAAGGATGGTTGCTAGACTTAGGGTTTTATTCGGGTTTAAGAGATTATAATCCTATAGGTGCTAACAATTGTTTACATGATACATCTGAGCTTAATACAATAAGAACAAGTCCATCAGCTTTCGCAAGCTCCGAAACGAGTCTATTAAATATAACTAGAGATCCAACAAGGTTGACCCGACAAAGAGACGTCAGATCAATAGAAGAGTCGATCGATTATTATTAACTAATATCGACCGATACGCTCTTCGCTCCGTCTATCGATTATCCTATAGGTATATCGATCGACGCGCTTGTAGTTAAGCTTTACGCGCGAGTTGAATAAGGCTCACTTAGATATTATTTAGATTAGCTATCGCTAGACATAATAACAAATAGCTTAACATGATAGACTCGGGGTACTGTTATTTGAGGTTGCTCAATACATCCTAATTCCTAAGATCAAGTTTCTAGGTGGCAATCTCATAGAAAACAAGCAATTAAGAACAATCGTAAGTATCAAAACTAGCAATCTTATAGTTGGGGCTAATCCCCTTAA
>JABAYD010049038.1:0-15528 GCA_014822095.1 Diplotaxis tenuifolia
TTAGCATTAGACCTTGGTTAAGTTTCCTTTGGCTTAATCATTGGTTAGTCATCCGGTTTAGCTTCCTTTTACTAAACCGTATGCAATGTATGTATATATACACTTTTGTATCTTCATTGATGAAATAAGAAAGTTAATTTTCTGTTTCACAACTACTTTCTTGATAGTTGCATTAGCCAATTATGCCTCTGGTTCTAATTTCAGTCAGCAAGAATGGGGTTTATTTCTTCAAGATGATGCACCTCATACGTGAACCGATCTTTAATAACAACTCAACGTGAAGTCTGTGGGTTCTAGAGAAAAGTCTCCCACGAGTACTCGACTAGAGCACATGTATCCAAACCGACCAAAAAAGTCAAACAAACAGACAGTCATATAAAACTATTGGATAAAATTAGTGTGCTAAAGGCATCTACATCTCCACTCCATATTTTACTATACAGGAGTAAAATATGGAGTGGTAGTAAAATATGGAGTGGGGATAGACATGCTCTAATTAGAGTGTTGGTTTTAGGTGTTTAATTGAAACAAGGTGGATTAGTTAGCATTAGCTTTAATGTATCTCTCTATCTGGATAACCACAAAATGGGTTAGAAATGCATATTACGATAAATTGCATAAACGATTGTCAGGTAAAACAGAGAAAATCGCCGGCGTGAATTTAGGTATCCAAACATTGAAACTAAAAGAAAAAGTCAAACAAACAAAGAGTAGAAGCACATTTTCTCTAACGACTAACAAAAAAAAATTTACGGGAAGTGGATCGGAGGAGGCACGGAAGTGGGGAGGAGACACTGGCGCCAAAAGCAGAGACGACGACGTCTCTAGTCATGGCTGGAGTAGGCAAGGCTCATGGCTGTTGGAGGAGGTGCAAGGCTCATGAAAGAGGCGGCAAGATTCTTCTTTTTCTTTTAGGTTTAGTTTTTTTTATTTGGCTTAGTGTAAACCGAGTTGAGAAAATTGTGGTGGTTTTGATTTTAGTTTTTTCTTTCCGGTTTGCTTTTGTAAACTGGAATTTATTGGTCAAATTATTTTAATTTATAAAAGAAAATATTTTTTATTTTAATTATAAGACAATTTAATATTTAATTTTCAATTATTTTATTTTTAATTATGATTATTTTTGGTTTATTGTAGAATAACCTACCATAGAACGAAAATATGAATGGTAATCAATATATAACAGAAAGGTAGTGCTATAGTTAAGTTAACAACATACTGATACTGATATCGTATCTCCATATTTCGTAACGTTAAAAAAATACTTTCTTAGAGTGGATACCTATGATGGCTAACGATAACATAGCATTTATGAATTTGTGTTAACGATAACATAGCATTTATAAATTTGCTATGAAACACCTTTTGTATCATTTTTCCACACTAAGAATGTATGTGCAAAAGTTATCCCTGATTACCCACATAACTTTTGACTTAACTGATTCAGCATAAGATCCAGTTTCAAACACTTGACTTATGTTTAGCGTAGTTCCAAACATGGGCTTAACCCCAGGAAACCCTAAAAATATGAGAGGAGAAAGTACATAAAATATCTTTTTACAAAAAAAAAAAGTACATAAAATATAAATGTTTGCTTATGACATCAAATAGTGGACTTCAAGACTTCCACAAAATTCTTTGGATTATCTAAATTGTTAGAAGAATTATGAAGCAGATTTGTTAGCAAAGAAGACTTATGTAACTAATCTTTTGCATGTATTCATGCTTTGATTCTCCGTCTTCATGGTTGATAAATTATTAGTAGTTCCCCTTCACAGTTCAGTGAAAAGTCTCTACGGTTGATTTTCAGAAACATGTGCATAATTCATTTTCATACATATCCCGCATTTGGTGCAAACGCCCTCGAAATGAAAGTCGCGGCCGATCTGGTCATTTTTATTTACTTGGTCATCAATTAGGTAATCTGGTCATTCTATATCTTTCTTTTTGGTAAACGCATCGAGTCATTCTCTATCTTTCTTTTTGTTAATACAATTTTGTTTCTAGGGTTTTATATTTGGGACTTTAAATACTTGTCAGTGCCGTAAATAAGAAAGTTGTTGTCAGTTACTGACTCTCCAATTTAGAATAAATCGTTAGTGGGCATTGCTAAAATTTCTATAGACAGCCTGGATATAACCACGTCAACGGGAAAGTAGATAGTTTCACATTATTATCGAACAAACCTTCAACTAAAAGTCAAAATTAAATTAATCAGTTATGATTTATGATTAATTTAGGTTATTATATCTATAGTTGACCGATTCTAATTTCATAAGGATCAGGTAAAAGATTTAGAAATATGTTAAAAGGTAAATGAAAAGCTGTTTAGGTCACTTTAATCAAGGTTGTATATTTCAACTCTTTTCTATACAGAAAAATTGTCGAGATCTAAAAGAACTTAAAACTATAACAAAATAATATTTATTCTAAATATGATAGATCCAAAAATCAATTGTTTTACTCTATTTTATTCGTATTTGTTCTCTGGAGATTTTAAAATAAAGTATACTAATTATCTGTGTGATGTAAATTTCTTTGGTTAAAATGGGTTCGAAATGCATATTAGGATATCAATTGCATAAACGGTCGCCACGTAAATAGATATTGCAGTAGGAAAATTTGAAGATCATAAGGGTACAATAAGATTTGATTAAAGGGCTCACGTGAGAAGATCTCAAAACGTGAAGTCTTTGGATTTTGGAGAAAATCCGTGAATTTGTATCCAAACATTAAAACCAAAACAAAAAGTCAAACAAACAAAGAGTAGAAGCATATTTTTCTCTGACGATTTAACAAAAAAAAATTAAGATTTATTCAAATCAGTGATAAATGACCGATTAGATTTGGAATCGTGAATGTGTTTGTATACTTTCATATTTATCTGTCATAAGAAAAACTAGAATTTAACCCACAAACATTTTTTAGATATAGGATGCACAATTTAGCATATATTAAAATTTGTTAAACATATTATTTGAAATTTCCTATTAAATGTTATATAAATTTATAAAAATATTGTTTATGTGATTTATTCAACCATTTTTTTATTCGACCATATTATTATGTAGTATATTATGTTTTGGTACATAATATATATATATATATATCATTATTTGCTAATAAATTTCAATTTATTTTCGTAACAGAAATATCCTTTCATATTTGAGAAGGTTGAACATATTTTTTTATTAATTAGATACATTTATTTTAAACGTGACTTAGTTTATTTGCAGGTAATTACTTCTAATTAAACGCGATGAGTAAAATTTGATGACGTAAATTAGTTTTGTTGTGATGATTGATGAGTCCAATAGTCTGAGAAATTGAATGTGGACGTCTATAATTCATAAGGTCTAGTGATGTCAACCCTTGATCCAAGAGATTAGATAAGGAGAGTGACGTGAATATTAAAAAGAAATTGGGATCAAATGGCTTTTAATATTGATGACTTTATAACTTTTTTTACAAGTATATTGATATAAAAGAAAAAGTACAAATTATGTCTAGTGTGTAGAGAGAATGTTAGGTCCTCGTGTTCTATCATTTATATTGAAGTCATGTATGGTGCCATGTTTGGTGTTTTCATTTAGTGGGCTTGATCTGGTATATATTATTTGGCATTTACTTACGGATGTACATTGAGGTTCATGGAGTAGGTTCACACACAAATCTCGAGAGAACAAAATATTAAAAAAATAGAAAAGTTGTGAACCCCTCTCTCCTAAAATTCACCCGGGTGAATCCCTCTCTCCTAGAGTTCACCACGTGGCGGTACGTAATTGGTCCGTTTATTTTCTTTATTTTCTTTATTTTCTTTTAAAATAATCAAACGAAAAAAATAATAATAAAAAATTAAAATAATTAACCTGGGCTCCAAACAAACATGTTAAATTCTTGGTGACCAAAGGAAAATCGAACTGCGGGTTCACCCTAACACAACAGTTCGAACTTTTTATTACTCTTTTGAACAGTCTTCAGTTCACTTCGGATGTAACCGTGTGGGGTTTTAATCGTTGTGAATATGAATTTTGGTGCTCGACTTCATCAAATATCTATTTACTTTGGCACTCCCTCTGTTTCAGATACAAGTAGTTTAGTTAAAAATATTAATATCTAATTAGATTTTGATCCGCACGACCGTGTAGGTATTTAATTTCATTTGTATATTTATAGATGTATGTTTATATATATATATATATATATAACGTTAATTATATGTTTAAATGTTTATTTAACCATCACATATATTTATAATTTTTATTATATATTTGTCTTATTAGATTTGTATTTGTTAATTAATCGAATCAATATATGTATAAAATAACATATTTAAAAAATGCAGTTGTATTTAGTGTATGCTACTTCGAACCTTTAGATTAACTTTTAACAATTTTAATGTTTATTCATTTTAGATAATATGTTATTGTATATATAAAATTTGAAGATATGCTAATTTGTAACAATGTATTATATAGTTTAGTTCGTTAACCTGTTTTGCCAACATATTATTTTTAAGATAAATATTTATATCAACATAAAATATATAAATATATTAACTTAAGATATTTTTATCCTATTTAGTTCAAGTTTAATAGTTATTTTAATATGATATATTATGATTATAAAATAAATAAAATATAACTAAATTTTTTTTATTTTATAAACAATAACTAACTATATCCTAATTTATAATTATATTTTATTATTAGTTACGAAAATATTAAATGTATTTACATAAGATTTTTAAAATTGGGATCTTGTTAAAAAAAAATTAAGAACATTTGTTAGAATTTTTTAAAATTATTCATTTATATTGAAAATGAAAAGATATTAAAATATATTATCATTAAAGTAGTTACAAAAATGTTATATTATTAATGTTAAAAAAATATTTATACATATTTCAAAGGAGGTCTAATTAAAAAGAAATCACACATAAAATGAGGTTATGACTTCTGTTTTAATATATAAGATGATATTACTTTTGAAAATGTAGCATTTAATATATAAATGCAACCAATAATTAAAAAAAACATGTATTATTGGTCACACAATATCCAATCAATGCAAAAAATGGTGTGGATTATGTAAACACTAAATGTGTTAAACAATGTTCTGGCTAAAATTACCTACATATTGAATTTGATAGAGTAACATTTTTCACCTTATTATAGTCCATCCATTTACACTTAAAATAAGCCTAAATTCCTGAGGAGAATCTACTCCCACATTGCTATATAGTCCACTAGTAAGAAGACTTCCCACTCTACATTTTCCGAAAACGTTTCCAAAATTTAAACAAATCCTCAGACGAAAAAAAAACTCTGATGGCGAAGGCAGTCTCCACCAATATTGTCCACCCTAAGCTACACCACAAAGTGTTCATAAGCTTTCGGGGAGAGGAGCTCCGAGGCAACTTCATAAGTCATCTAATCAACGCTTTGAAAGAAGAAGGAATCTATCCTTACATCGACAATGAGGAGACGCTGGGAGAAGATTTGAGTGTATTTTTCGAGAGGATCAAGGAGTCAAGCATTGCGATCGCTGTCATCTCAAGCTTGTACTCGAACTCACAATGGTGCTTAAATGAGTTGGCAGAGATCAAAGAATGTGTGGTTAAAGGGAATTTGGTGGTATTTCCAGTGTTCTACAAGGTCTCTGTTGATACAGTTAAGAGACAGGCATCAACATTTGGTGAGAATTTGGATCGATTAGTGGGAACAGATGATGACAAGGGTGCGAAATGGAGAGCGGCCTTAAAATATGTCACAACGAAGAAAGGCGTGAGTGTGCATCAACAGAGGTAATACTTTTAGTTTAATTACACATAAACACATGCACAAGATAAATGATAAACGGTACACGGACAAAAGTAAAATATACATGCAAACTTCTCGGTTTGTCGGTTTGTTTCTTTTTCTTTGTCAACGTTTGTCGGCCTGCTTGTGTACTTTCGTCTTAGATACTCACCGTTGTTTCTGGAATGGTATTTAACAATGGAATCTAGTTTAGCTGATTGGATAATGTGTACGTTAAATTACTCGGTGGCATTGATATCCACATATTCACACTATAAAATATTGTGTATTTTAAAATATTTTTCTTTTGTAAATTTGTGTACTGAAATTAGAAAGAGGAAAAAACGTAAGACAGACTTTGAATGGAACAAGTGCGATTCAAAAAGTTTAGATAGTTAGAAGATGTTGTTTGTAAGCTTGTTTAGTAGAGTTAGAAGGAGAAAAGCTTTAGAAGAAGAGTTTGACTAGGCCAAGTTTGGATTATAAGGGTTACATCATTAACCCCATCTATTTTTCATTATAAAACAGAGTTTAGAGTAAATTAAAAGAACTCTAACCCTACTCAATTTTCCATTCAATAATAGTTTAAAATTTGATTTACTACATGAAGAGAGTAATTATTTTATTATTTTGTGTTTCACTCTATTTTACACTATAAAATAAAATACATTTAGAGTAAAACCTAACTCTATTATATGGTTATCCTATCTTGAAAAAAAAATAGAATGGTCCAGTGAAAATGTTCTTAAGGCATTTACATTGGTAAGTTTCTTATTCGAAGCTCTCACCATTTATATTAATAAATACTATTAAAATAAAAATCCAACTCTAACATGTCATCTAACAACTTAACCTTAACGTTGGCATATAGTGTAATATCACCACATTTAGATCACTATATTAACTATACGTACACTCTAATATGTCATCTAACAGCTTAATTATTCAGTTAATTGAACTAAATATTTCAATATTTTTAAGATAAATAATTAAAAAGATATTTGTATAGATTTTTTCTAAGATTACAATCAAATAAAATTTTATTATTTATAAATATAAATATACAGTTTTTTAAATAATAACATTAATATATAAATAATATCATAATTTTATTAATAATTATTAGATAACTATTAGACATTAATATTAATTTAAATTTTACTTATAGCGACAATATAAATTTATAATGTTATATATATATATATATATAGCATTATTAACTATCGATAAATAATACCTATATTTAAATAACTTAATCTGTTAATTATTTTTTTAAAATATAAAGTTAAATTAAAGTATATATACTCACCAAATAGCAAACATTCTAAGATTTTATAATATACTTTAACTTATAAAAATATTATAAGAAATTTTAGATCCATGATATTTAATTATAATTTATAAATTTATTTTCTAAACTAAAAGTTAGATATATACATATATATATATATATATATATTTACTTGAAAAAATAAAATATTTAAAATTAATCAATATTCATATTATTTAATGTGTAACGATTGTTAAAATACTATTTCTATGTAAGAAATATCAAAATAATAGTTTTGTGGAGTAGCTCAAATTCAAATGTCTATCACAACTTATGCTAGCTATAGACTACGCTTCTTTTCGTCTCTTCACTTAAGTGTTCATGAAAATCAAAGGTTCCAACTAAAAACTACGAGGAGAATAATGTTATTTAAATTTTGTTCAATAGAGAATATATAATGAATACTCCAAATTTGAAATAAATCTTTAGTTCGATCAACTTGTTCATTTTGAGATATTCCAAACCTAATCAAACTAACCCTAAAACCTGTTAAATCCAAATAGATTTAGTTCCAATTTTGAGTTATATCCTGTTTAAACGGAATAATTCTCAAGAATAAAAGAGAAATTGCACCCTGTAACAAAACTTACTCCCTAATTAGGTGAATACCCAAAATCCCATATACTAACCATCAAGAACACAACCAATATATTGGCTTGTGCTTAAACTCAAATAAACTCGATAACTTAGACACTATATTAATCATCTATTTATGATTATGAATAGATCGGACTATAACTTTATAAGTTAACTGTTCATAAATTTTTAATTTAAATACACAATGACTTTTCTAAGTTGATTTGGAAAATTTTGGATACTTACAATTATATGATTTCTTAGAACTCTGAGAACAGAAGTTAGTTTTGGTATGTAACCAAATTTAATTATTAATCTATTTTAGCAAGTTTTCTCAAAATCAAAAAAAATTATCATTGAAATTGTATATTTCACAACAAAATAAAAGTTATGTTACATTTTCACGAAACCATGATATCATTTCTGTTTTAAACTGAATGTGGTGATAAAATTAAGCAAAGTTGCTCAAAATTATTTTGAAAATTTTACAGGATTACAATACTTATATAAATAGCTGTCGTGTTTCTTAACCAGTTTATTTTAAAAATCAAACAGAACAAATAATTGATTAAAAATATTTAGATAAAATTTAAAATAAATTTAAACTAATTAATTATTGTTATTAAATAAATATAAAATATCTTTCTTTATAAAACTATTGGCGTTTTGAGCTAAGAAAACTTCTATCTTATTAAAGCATGAAAAATATATAAAAATTATATATGTCCCACGAAAAATTTACTAAATATGTCAGAGGAAATATTTGCTTTTGTTTAGAATTTTATTAATACAATATTGATCGATTAAATAACCAATTTAATTATAATATTTTGTAATACATATAAATACATATAATATATACATATAAATACATATAATATATATATATATATATATTGATTTTTTAAAAAATCTTTTTGGTCATTCAAATCTTACAATTTTTTAATATGTTATGAAAAATAATTATTTAAGCTAGGATTTGTTAATATATTAAAATTATTATTAATTATTGGATCAATATACGAATAAAAATATCTAAACTATTATATTTCTATACACATTTTAAATGGAAAGGAAATAATAATTATTTCTTTAAACCAAAAGTAATTTTGTCCATCAATCATTTATAAGAACTAAACAAAATAAGCCTATTATATTTTTTAAAAACCAATAATTTTAACTCAAATGAAGCAAAATGTGATTATAGCAGAAATTCAAACTTATATATACATATATATATATATAAGTAATTTTAAATAATTTAACTAAAACTTATAAAATTAATCTGCTTTAAAATTGTGACTATGAATAAAGAAATCTATTCAATTAAAATAGAAGTCACGATTTTACAAAATTTATTTCATTAAGGCTAATAATAAAATCTCTATAATTACTTTATTCATAGTATTTTATACAGATATTAATTTAAAAAAACATTTATATATATTTCACTAATATCGTGATTAGTAATGAATTATTATTAAACATTAATATACATTCAATTATTTTTTTTATAAAATAAGAAAAAATCCTATTTTTATCTATTGTATAATCATTATCTCTCATATTAAAATAAAATTATTATATTAAACTAAATATGATAAATTTATATTAATTTTTAAATTAATTAATTTCTTTTTATTTTCATAAATATAAACATATAGGATATATAATACATTCGCAGAATGGATTAACATTAATAAACTATATAACATGGATAAAATTAACATATCTTAAATCTTTATATATACAATAATATATTTCAACATGATAAACATAAATAAATACTAAAAGGTGATAATAATTTGAAACTTGGATCAGAAATATCTAGTACCAATTAAATATAAAATAATTTTGGAATATAAAATTTCATGCACATGTTAATTTGCTTAATAATCAAATGTAAATTTAATAAGATGAATATGTAATAAGAATCAACAAATACATGGTTTGAAACGGTTGGCTAATGATGTGAAAAATATATGTTTATAAAAATGAAAATAAAACCTGTGCTGGATCAAGGTCTAGTAAGACAAAAATAGTATGTTTTGATGGTTCTCACCTAAGAAGCCTTTTTGCATTACTGCAAATTTAATGGAATTACTGGCTTAACTTTTGTTATTGACACCTATTTTGTAGCGATGAGGTCCAGGTGATAAATGAAATTGTGCGTAACGTAAAGAAAAGGCTAGAAGAAATCCCAACCGATCAAGGAACTAAGAATCAAATAGAAAAATTTACTGGATTGTCCAAAGGAAACATAGTAGGAGGTGGTGCGCCTATAAGTTCTTCGTCCTCAAACGTGTCTCCCTTCTTTGGGATCAAAAAACGCCTAAAGCAGCTGGAAGAGAAGTTGCATTTTGAATCAGACGAGGTCACTCGAGTTATTGGAGTTGTTGGGATGCCTGGAATAGGCAAAACCACTCTTGCCAAGAAACTGATGGAAGACTGGGGATACATGTTCTTGCATACGATGTTTCTTGATGATATCCGCGCCAAAGCAAGATCTCTTGGAATCCACAGGTTGGAGGAAGACCTCCTATATGGTTTAATAAGGAGCAAACATGATGGAAAGCAAATAAGATATGCTGAGTTTACACTTGAATCTTTAAAAGATCAGCTAAGTGAAAGCAAAGTATTCATTGTCCTTGACGATGTGAGCGAAAAGAGTCAGATAGATATGATTCTTGGAGGACGGAAATGGTTAAGAGAAGGAAGCAGAGTTGTCATCACAACGAGCAGCAAGTCCGCTATCACGGGAATGGTGGATGAAACTTATATAGTACCGGGCCTGAGCGACGAGGATGGGTTTAAATACTTTGAAAAACATGCATTCGCGACTGGTGCGTGCGAGCCAAGGTTCATGAGGCTTGCAAGAGAGTTTGTGGATTACTCTAGGGGACATCCATTAGCTCTTAAAGTACTTGGTGGTGAGCTTCTCACAAAGGACGAGGCGTACTGGGAATCAAAGCTTGGGGAGCTTGCGAAAAGCCCGATTAGCAACACAATTCATAATGTGTTGAGAAGTTCTTATGATGATCTTAGCAAAAAGCAAAAGGATCTGTTCCTTGATGTGGCATGTTTCTTGAGGTCTGAAGATGAGTATCATGTGAGCTGTTTGGTGGATTCTAATGTGAGTGAAGTAAAACATCTTGCGGACAAGTTCTTGATAAACATTTGTGGCGGTCGAATAGAGGTGAATGATCTGATGTATACGTTCGCAATGGGACTAGAGTCACAATCATTCTCTGAAAATTCAGCTAGTGGGCGTAGGTTGTTTAACCATGGCGAGATCATTGCTATTCTCCTAAACAAAGCAGTGAGTGATATTAAATTTGTTGCACATTTGAATTTATTAGTCTTAACATTTAACTTGTTATGTGATTTTGCAGAAAGCAACTAAGGTCAGAGGAATTTTTCTTGATATGTCTGAGGTACCAAGGAAAATGAGTCTAGGAAGTGACACGTTCAAATATATGGGAGATCTCAGATATTTGAAAATTTTCAACTCAAGTTTTCCTAAAGAAGGCGAAGCTACATGCAACTTGCACTTCCCTGACGGACTCAAGTTCCAGTTGGGGGAGATTCGGTATCTTCACTGGCTGAAATTTCCACTGAAGAAGTTACCAGAAGATTTTAATCCGAAGAATCTTATTGACCTCAACCTGCCTTATAGTCGTCTTAAGCAAGTTTGGGATGGAGAGAAGGTACTATATATATAAATTTAAACCTTTAGAAATAAGTAAAAAAATTGATGCCAAAAAAAAAGAAATAAGTAAAAAATAAAATAATATACACGACAAATATATTTTTAATTCTCAGTAGGGACGGATCAAAATATAATACAACTGGATAAAATAATAAATTTTAGAATATTGTATGAAAAATATATGGTTCGACTAATATATCATAATAAAAATGCCTATATATAGTTTATAGTTGAGTCAAACGAAATATAAACATAAATAAAATATCATATTATTTATTTTCTTCAAAAGAACATTTATTTCTTATTTTAACCTTTTTAAAATTTTAAAACATTTGTTGAGATGTTTTCTAGAATTACATCTAAAATTCAACATATGTCTAATACACTAAAAACAAAATAATATAATATAACAAAGGAAACGAGATCCAAAATTTCGAAATCTAGTGAATATTATTATATTTATAAAACATTTAAAAATGTGAATTAAAAACAGATAAATTATCTTCAGGTAAAAAATTTGATAAATTAATGAATTATTAATATATAGACTTTTTTTTTTAATATATAGACTTCTTACTGTGTATAACCTTTTATATCCAGTTTTTTTTAAAGGACATTTTGTATCCAGTTGTGATGTTGCATTAACAAGTGTTTTTCTTTTTTTGGTCTTTATATCTGCCACAGGACGCATCAAAATTACAATGGCTCGATCTGAACAACTCAAGTAAGCTGCGTACGTTGTCGGGTTTATCACAAGCTCGAAAGCTTCAAAGTATAAACCTCGAAGGCTGCACCGAACTGAAGACAGTTCACGATGAGCTACAAAACATGGAAAGTCTCATATCCTTGAACCTCAGAGGATGCACGAGCCTCGAGTCTCTTCCGCAAATGAATCTGATCTCTCTGAAAACACTCATCCTCAGCGGCTGCACAAATCTTGAGGAGTTCGACTTAACTCCAGAGAACCTGGAAGAGTTGTATTTAGATGGCACCGCGATAAAGGGTCTTCCCACAACGATTGGGAATCTCGAGAAACTAGTCTTGTTGATGTTGAAAGACTGCAAAAAGCTGACGTGTCTCCCAGATTCTATCGAGAATCTAAAAGCTCTTCAGAAGCTAGTACTCTCAGGTTGTAAAAGCTTTGCCACCTTACCAAATATAAAAACGAACATGAAGCATTTAAAGACTTTGCTAGTCGATGGGACGGATATAAAAGAGATGCCACGTCTCTTGAAACGCTTCGATGTTAATCAAGGCGACCCTTCTACTTGTTCACACTGCGATTTGCGTGAATGGCCGCGTGAAATCTACTCATTATCGTCAGTTCGACGTTTATGTTTGAGCAGAAACAACTTCACAAGCTTGCCAGACAACATTAAGTATCTCTACAATCTCAAATGGCTTGACCTCAAGTATTGCAAGCAGCTCGTATCTCTTCCAGTGGTTCCACCGAATCTTCACTGGCTAGACGCTCATGGCTGCATTTCACTTGAGAATATTGGGAGCCCATTAGCTCTTATCTTAGCAGAGACAGAGCATCCACACTACACATTTACTTTCACTAACTGTACCAAACTTGATCAAGTTGCCAAGAATGGTATCGTATCTTATGTTCGGAGGAAGATTCAATCAATGTCAGATGCACTAGCCCACCAAGAAAAGGTAAAACATCAATCATTTTTAAACTCTATAGGGTTAAAGACCATCTCCAATGGTTTGCGTCAATTTTCCCTCACTTTTTCCTTAAATCTTATTATATTCGTTTTTAATTTCTTATATATTGCAAACAACACATTTTATTTGATAGAATTTAAAATTATGTTTCACATATTTTAAAATTTTAATATATAAACTATAATTTAATTAACTAATATATATACACTATTATTGGATTAAAAATTTACATAACCACATAAATACACAGTAAAACTTTATTTAAGCAGTATTATATCTTTCACACAAATAATAAATTGAATCATGTTCCACGTTGTGTTAAGTTTGTAAGTGTTCTTTTTAATTTATTAGTTATAGATTTTAGTGTTAATGTTTATTATTTTTTATACAATTATTAAACTATAAGTTAAAAAAATTTAATCAGTATATATATATATATATATCAGAGAGAAGTTTTAAAATAATATTTTTGTAAATATTTTGTTTATGCACAAAGTAGAGTTTTATCACTATTACGTAAATAAAATAAAAAAGATCAACATCAAAATAAGTTTATGAATAGTATTCTCTCAAATATAATGTATGCTATTCACATACTCATTTTTTTCTCTCAAAATGATTTACTATCAAAGAGATATTTCATTTTTTCATATTTTCTGTCATTTTGATGCACCATATTGGAGGTGCACCCTTACTATGAATACTGTGGAACGGATGAAATGTACCGGAAACAGCACTTACCCACCTAGAAAATGTGTTATATTCTATACACTGAACCCACAATATTATTCACCAAACCCGTCCGAACATAACCTAGGAGGCTGAACCAAAAAACTCGATTCAAACTCGAATGTCCACCCGACCCGAACGCCTAGGCCTAGTAATCATATGTACCCTTAAGAGTAAATTTATTTGCAGCATCAGTTTGATTCTCTTATGGTATCAAATTGGCAGGGTTCGAAACTTGATGTGTTGATTGGAGTCTGCTATCCTAGTTGGCAATTACCTGTATGGTTCAAACACCGAACGGTTGGGTCAGAGTTGAAGCAAAATCTGCCTAGGCATTGGAATGAAAATAGTCTTACCGGTATAGCTCTCTGTGCCGTTGTCTCATTTAAGGACTACCAAGCTCAGAACAACCGCCTCTTAGTTAGATGCAACATCGAGTTCAAGGAGAAAGACGAGCCTTTCATTCAGTTTAGTTGCATTCTTGGTGGGTGGAGTGAACATGGCTGCGATAGCCCCAGAGACATCATTAAATCTTCTGGTCATGTCTTTATCGGATACACCAGTTTGTTGCACGTAAAAAAATGGGACATAGAAGCAGTATTTACTGCTACGGAGGCTTCTTTTGAATTCGAAGTGACTGATGGGACAAACCAGATCACAAACTGTGAAGTGGTCAAGTGTGGCTTTACTCTTATTTATGCACCCACTAAACCTGTTCATGACCGTGGTGCGACGATGTGTGGCGGCAACATCAACAAGGAAGAAAGTCAATTCCATGTCCTAAGTGGAAAAAACCCTGCTTCTTCGGTGGCTCTAAAAATAGGCAGCAAGATCACAGAGAAGGTACAATTTTTCAAAGGTAAAAGAAACGTACAAGACATCAAGTTTGGAGATAAAACTGTTGCAGCTTCGTCAAAAGGTGACGTTGAAATTCCCTTGGATGCTACAACAAAGAATAACAGTGGTGGATCCATGTCACCGGGGAGCTCATCAGAAGGAGGGGAAGTTATTGATGAGAAATCTTCAAATATTGATGAGATCAATACTAGAGGAGTTGAAACAATGACTTTTGAATCTTTGAAAGATGGAGAGAAAGCTGGTAATGAAAAGAGGGCACGTAACGGTGCAAACGACTTATGTGAGCGGATGGAGAAACCTATACGGCTTATTTGTCTTGTGGTCTGCATTTGTGCTGGTTCAGTTCTTTTGCTGGGAAAGATTAACAAAAAGAGATGACAAACTCCACAAGTTGATAAAATATGTATGAATTATTCAAAAAAAAAATGTATGAATTATTCCTTTTCATACCCACTAGTGGTATTCCGGCGCTATGCGCCGGGTTTCTATCTTATATTCTTTAATGAGTTCAAAATTATTTGAAATCATGAAATTATCAATATTTATGGATAAATTCTTACATCATGTATGGGTTCTTTTNGCAAATTACATGTGAATTTTGGAGTTTAGATTGTTGGCGATTTAGGATGACTGATGAATGAGTGATAGGACATGAAAACATATTTATTTATTTGGGCTAAGTTTGACTTATTGTCCAAGCTGAATCTTATATTTCAAATGAATGTAATTTACGCTGTAGTTATTTTGTTGATTTACTGTATATGTTCCCAGACCTTGATTTCCATGTAACTATATTTTTGTTGCGAATCATTTCTTTGTCTATTAACGTGTATTTGTCACATTTGTTGTTG
>JABAYD010049040.1:0-11573 GCA_014822095.1 Diplotaxis tenuifolia
ACCCGTGTAGCTCCTTTAACTCCTTTTCTTCCTTATATGGCTAAGTATCAGCTCTCTGATGTATTTAACCACGTTCCTGGACCTTGATACACTTATCTTTAGGTCATCTGACCTGGCTGATGCGTCTCCTAGCACCATGGTTCATCCCGGAGATCTTACCCAGGATCGGGGACATGACACAGTCTATCTCAACTATTTTGTTTGGTGAGTGAAAATGGTCTAATGTGAAAGGTACAAGGGATTCAATACATCATTTTTCAAGCGATTAACACTCAAGAATATGAGCTTGATCATTATGCAAAATTTATCAAAGAAGTGAGCAATTCATACATACAATAAATCATTCGCATCATTATACCATTTCCTAAACATCTCAAAACTTTACCCTTCTTCTTGGTGCTAACTCTATTTCATTTTTATCCCAAAGACCCATAAAATCACTCTTTCGCACTCCCTAGATGAACTCTCTCTCTCTATTCTTTTAATGAAACTAACTAGGGACTCTTTCTTTCACTTAGCTCTATTCTTTCTCTCTTTTTTCGAAAAAAATTCTTAACTTTTTATTTGCTTTCCCCTAATCTTTTCTTAACTCTCTTTTAATTCTCTTTTTTTTTTGCGGGGATTCTAGTTAAGGTATCTAGAGCTTATCTTTTCTTTCCTTCATCTCTAGTGGCTTTCTTTGTTATATCCCTACTTGGCTCGCTCACTTTTTCTCTTGTCTCTCAACTCAAACCCAAAATCAAAGTCTTTTCAAAATAACAAACAACACATTTCCCATCCTAAATGCTAGATCAAATAAGGTCCTATAGCTAGCCAAAGATGAGAATAAGTCAATCTCATTCTCAATACTCTCAAGATTTTACACATGACAAACTATCAATAAAAGGCCTTACTTCAGTAAATTCAATTAAGGCTTCAAAGAATGGCAAGGGTTGTAGGGTAATGAGGTGTCATTTGGGTTATCAAAGAGTGGTACGATAGAGAATAACCAAGTGTGTAAGATCCATACTCAAGTATACAAGAGATAGATTAAGTTCATTAAGCCCTAGTTCATTTTGGAGTTTTCTAGAACAATGTTGATATCAAGCAAGCAACCAAGTTTCAAGAAGAGTTTTCAAGGCTCGAAGCATTGCAAGGCTTTCAAGAGGTGTTTAAACTACTTGGTAAGATAACTAGGATACCACTTTGAATTCTAGCATGTGTTCTTTACAAAGGAATTTTTCAACCATCATTCCCAACGCATGATGCAAGTTTTATATGCTCTAGACTCGATCATAGTGATGCAAGTGAAACAAGAAGTGAAATTGCATGATTGTTTTGTGTTTTTTTTTTCCTAATACAAATAAATGTCTACAATGCAAGACTTAAACTAAATGTTTTTTTTTTGAAAATTTTCAATTTTTTTTTGGTTTTTCAAATGCAAATAAGTATCTAGAATGCAAGACTCTCAGTGAAACAAAACAAATAAAAACATTAGAAACTTGTTACTTCCCCCAAACTTGAATCACACAGTCTCTTGTGTGACTTAGAAGAGGAGAGATACCGAAATTAAATAAACAAAATAAAAGACAACACTCTATTTACAAAAGTGTTTGGAGAAGTATCTCATTGCCTGGTGAATCTGATCGTATCGTCTGTGTCAGAAGTTGGGACATACAGTGTCTCATTGCCTAATTCGAATGGAGGTAACGGTGGAACGGGATGGCGTTGGAGCCTTGGACTGCGCTGACGAAGCTCGTGGAGAGAAGCACATGATTCATATTAATAAACGTGAGTGGCACAAGCGTCTCCATGGTAAGAATGCCTATGAGCATGAACCGGTTCTTCTACTTCTTTATTTCCAACTCCCTCAGGTTCCATAGGATCATCGGTAGTGACAAGAGTAGATGATCGATATCTCCTCAATCTCAAAGTCAAGCTCTTCACCAACTTTTCCAAGTAGTTCGCTTATTTCACAAGCTTTGCTATGATCCTATCCTGAAACTTATTCCCTCGCTGCAAAGTCCTAATCTGCTGGTGAGCTTTTCGGAGAGGACCGCCAGGAAGAGAGCTCTACAGTAAGGCTGAAAGTTGTGCCGAGAACTACCATACATGGGGCTTGTTGGTCCTTCATCTGCATGTTCTTCTTGCTGAGGATCATCAGTGGCTTGCTTCCTCTTGATCTTACTAATCTTCTTTGGTATCTTGACTTCAGAGAGAACATCAATGTCAACCCACAGGTTTTAGGTATTTTTGTTAACAGTCTACTTCATTATCAGAAATGTGCTTGGACAAAGAGGGATAAGGTATCAAAGTTCAGTTTAGGAGACCTCACACCACTATTGGAAGCACTGGACGTTCTTCTGAACCAGCCTGACATCGGACTCACGTTGATGGGCGAGTTGTTACTCACAAACTGATGGTTCCTTAATGAAAGGTTGGTAAACTCATGGGTTTATAGCTTCAAGTTGGTGAAAGTAAAAGATCAGTTGTGAAGAACTTTCTTCCTAATCAACAACTCACTTCCATAGTTGTCAGAGAGAACATCAAATTCAAACTTCCTCAAGACACTCTTTACAATCATGAAGTCGATGAGATACCAAAGAAGATTAGTAAGAGCAAGAGGAAGCAAGCCACTGATGATTCCCAGTAACAGGAACATGCAAATGAAGGACCAGCAAGCCCCATATATGGTAGTTCATGTTATTAGTTTATGCCTTACAGTGGAGCTCTTCCTGACGGTCCTCTCCGCGAAGCTCACCAGCATATTAGGAATTTTTAGCGAGAAAACAATTTTCAGGATAAGATCATAGCAAAGCTTGTGAAATTAGTGAACAACTTGGAAAAGTAAGAGAGGAGCTTCACTTTGAGATTGAGGAGATCTCGATCTTATACTCTTGTCACTACTCATGATCCTATGGAACATGAGGGAGCTGAAAGTGAAGAGTAGAAGAACCAGTTCACACTCATAGGCACTCTTACCATGGACACGCTAGTGCCACTCAAGTTCAATATAAGGAATCGTGTTCTTCTCTTCACGAGCCTCATCAGCGCAAACCAAGGCGCCAACGCCATCACGTTCCACCGTCACCTCCATCTGACTCAGGCAACAAGACACCATACATCCCAACTTCTGGCCAAGCCAAGAAAACGTCTCTCGTTGGTCGACGAGCTGAAACGAAACGTCCAGGCGAGCTGACCAAACCATTCGACCCGATACCAACTATGCCAAACCATACGTCTCTTGACTCGATCACACTCCAAACCACGACCGGAACATCACTCGTTTCGTCCCATCTGTATTATTATTGGGACTTTACAATAAAAACCTCTAAACCCTTGTTTTCTCGTAAAAACTCAAGTAAATCGTATAAAACGGAAACAGTTGGACAAAACACCAAAGGTTACCAAGCTATACAATTCACTCAATACGTTCTACGAAGAACAGCATCATATCACGGAACGATCTTGTCTAAACTCGTAAAAATGGTTACAATCACAAAACGGCCCGAAAGGTCCTAAAACGCAACAAAGGCCCACTTACAACCTTGGACAAAATCCAGCCCAATAATATGATGACGGTTTATCTATTGTTTGCAGGAAAAGATAAATGTCAAGTTTGAAGATAAATAGAAGTTTTCCAATGATAAATATGAAAGATCAAGATAAATGGAAGATTAACACGAACCAGGGCGGAAAAGAAAAAACCAAACCGCCTAGAAGAGTATATAAGACAAGGTAGAAGCCAAGGAGAGAGAGACACATAATACTTCAGGGCTTTCACCACACCAAAAACTTAGGGAAATATGCAATTTTCCGTTTCTTGTCACCGAGCTGCATCTCAACTAGGGTTTAGTCTAAGGTTACTAGAACAAGGATAGTCGCCGTCAGCTCTTGTAGCCAAGGCTTATTCTCGTTGTACCGCTCTTATGCAAATTCGGAATAAGAAATATCTTTTCTCTTCTTTGCGATTCTTATATTTTTATCTTGTTATTTCGTATACTGATTGCTTAGTGTGTGGTTTAGCAGATATTCGGGACCTCTGGAAAAGTTAGGTAAACTTGACGTTCCTAAATTTACAGAAATCGACGGTAAGAATTTTGGTACCCACGGTTTGGCGCTAGATGGAGGGGGTTACAGATCTATCTAACTCTCAAGCCGCAACACGGTCGATCGGATACGATGACTGAAGAACAACGAAATCAGGACGGAGAGAACATCAACAAGAGAACATTGAAACTCAAACCCTACCAGCAAACGCCACACTCCGGCGTTTCAGGAGATTCTCTCTGCCTATCAAAAGAGGACGGATGATCAGGACAAGTTGATCGAGTCTCTCGTGAAACAGGTTGAAACCTTAACCGCGAAGACCAATGTTGACCGCCCCCGCAGAACCACAAGGAGCCACGGAAGAAGACTCGACTTCATGACTCTTATGGATCATCCCGGAACTGAGCAGGGTAATCTACCAAGGCAAACCTCCAAAAAGGGTAATCCTGACGCGACACAAGAGGAATCGGAAAAATCTCCTCGCGAACAGGAGGTCGAGGACGATGGTGTCGAACGGGTTAATCTAGACACCAGCGACCAATCCGATCCTTTGGAGGAAGACGCTGACGTCCATCCAAGGAGGAGGAAGAATCGCGACATGCGTACAATTCAGGGTGCCCTCCACAAAGCTATTGATTACATAATCATCGAAGAGGAGACTAAGACCCTGTCAGAACAGAATAAGCCAACAAAGGCATCCGTGAAAGACGCTGCATCCGAACAAAGTTTGAAAAAAGAAAAACTCTCGTAACGACAAGTACGTCCATCACGAGGGACAAGATCTCCAAGGGGCGCATAACTACGCCATCAACTCAGGATCAGAGCAAGGGTAAATCACTAAGAATACGTGGACTAGGAATTCGAGTTACGACGAGAATGCCTTCTGCGACTTTCACCAGACCGGCGGTCATTCAACCGTGAACAGAAAAGTCCTCGGCGCAAGGCTGGCAGTAAAACGACTCACAGGAGAGCTCGCAGGAGTATCTATCATAAAGGACCTCATCCACGATTTGGACTGCCCTCCAAAAACTGATAGGAATTCGCAGGCAGACACTTCACCTCGAGAGAACTTCGCCTCGAGAGAACCAAACAGGCGGGAAACGCGGGCAAAGACCAGACAAGGGAGGAAACGATGCTAACCGCCGGAGGGTTAACATGATCATTGGCGAGTCGTAATACTACAGCGACACCGTCTCATCCATCAAGTCTTACCGACGGAAAGCCGAGACAAGCTCGAACTGGCCGACGCTGCCACATGATGCCCCGAGAGGTGTAATCGCCTTTGAGGAGGCCAAGATTTCTGGAATCGACCAACCACACTCCAATCCTCTTGCCATCGACATAGTCATAAGTGACTTAGAGGTCGCCCGAATCCTTGTTAATACCGGAAGCACCGTTAACATGATCTTCCGCGACACTTTGACACAAATGGGAATCAAACTAACAGAAGTCAAACAAACGGACCACTGTCTCTGGCACAACGGCCATGACCCTCGGTTCGATCAGACTTCCGGTGGCCGCAAAAAAAAGTAACCAAGATTGTTACCGTCGCAGTCGTCGATCATCCAACAATCTACAACGTGATCACGGGCACGCCTAGGATAAACAATATGAAAGCGGTCCCATCGACTTACCACTTAACCATTAAGTTTTCAACCCTATGGGAGTCGCAGCAATTTGGGTATGCTAGAGGCAGTCGCAATCTTGCTTGCTTTTTAGCAGAACATTAGCTAAGGCAGATGGCCATCGACATCGTAAGACTGAAACGGGTAAAATCAATTCCACCTACCATGGAAAATGATCCAAAAAACGGTTGGCCCCGCAACGGTTGAGAAACAACAAGTTTCCGAATCCATCGCTCTTACCTAACCGGAAGAGAAAAACCCGGAACAAAACACCGATCCACAACTAAAACGATCTATGCGTCTACAACAACCGAGTAAACACACTCGCACCAATAACCATAACAACGAGATGGCTCGCCTAAAGACGAGTTTCAGAGAGGGAGTGGGTGCGTATACGAGTATTCGTATACTTCCATATTTCAAAATATTCGCTTTATACTCTTTTTTTTTGTCAACATTCGCTTTGTACTCTAAATTTCTGAAACATTTCAATACAAACAAAGTTAGAATACTACCAAACCTATTCTTGAAAAACATGTTCAAAAAACAGACCCGAACACTTTTGAAAGTCACTTCCGCAATAAATTACAAACACTTGGTCATTCCGACCAAAAACTTATATATGGCAACAACAATATTTCGAAAAGAACTGGTGAGACGTCGCTTAAAATCTTAGAGAAATCTTCATAAGTCCAAACGCGACTATAAAACCATGAACGCTCGTCGATTGGCCCCGACGAGCACACATGCCGTCTTAATCAAACGGAAACGACACACTGGTTCTTTTACATCCGACTAGGATAAAATAGCGCACTATAAAAAAATCCAAAATTTTAGTCAGCACCTTCGAGGATGCTCAATTTCGATCAGACAAGTAGTATACGTCGAGAACCTATAGCAGACTTTAAATCGATACGAAATCAGGTTAAACTTACAATAGGCAAAACCAAAGCTGATTAGTCATCGCAAAGCCTTAAAACCGAAAGTAAATCTAGGTCTTGCCCTAAACCCAGCACATTGGTCTCTAATGTCTCAAGGCATGAAATGAGATCCTAAAAGCATGTCTCTTCGCCCATATCCAAGCGCTCACAAATAAAAACATTCCGATACAAGAAAAACATATACGACGATCCGCACAAAGAGTTAGATACGAGACGACAACTAGTAATTTTCCCTCTACACTTAGCAAACAAGTTCATCCTTAGGGAAACTTCAACAAATAAGAAAATAGGTTTGTTACACGCCGCCCAGCGGCAGGGATTCAAAGCCACCAACGGTCAGTCCCGATACGAACACAACAATAAAACAAAATGATTACATCTCAAACATAGATTATAACCTTCATTCTTCGGAATCATAGAACCAAGACGATGAGCTTTGGCTAGCATTCGCATCAGCCTCCAGCTGATCGACTCGCCCCTCTCGTCAGGGATTTCCGGCCTAACTTCTACCAAATCTGATGAAACTACGATGGGATCCCACTGTGCCCAAATCCTCGCTTTGAGATCAAGAAGTTCGGACTGTTTATTCTTCCTCTTCTACACTAGCACCTGCTGTTTAGCATACCCCACCACGTACGAATACTTCTCGTCTTGAGTAAGGAGCAGTCCGCCACCCACGCCGCGGCACTCACAATAGTCGCCAATGATCCGCTGAGCATTCTAGACCCCGAGTACTCGGTTGCAAATCGCCCACGAAGAAAATTCATCATCTCGACAACCTCTCTCTGGCCCTCCCTGTGAGCACGACCAAAACTTTTTGTTAGATAGCTCCGTAACACGACGAGACTCAGCCTCGTACTTGTCTCTCACACGGGTGACTTCTCCCTCAACCCATGCTTAAGCGCTAAGAGATTTCGTGTAAACCTCTTCCCTAAGATGAGTAACCTTCTTCTCTTCCGAATCCGCACGAAACCCGGCAAGATGGACCTCGAGGCTGTTGGCATTCAAAGCTTGGCTCATAATAATAAGGCCCTTCAAAAAGCAATGAAGGTTTAGCAAACATTTCTCGGTTATATACTCACAATCGGAGACTAACCTGATTAACTTGCTCGGATGCTTTTAAAAATTTCGGAGCATCTCTAGGCTCACCATCAAGAAAATCAGAATTCGACGATCCATCGGTACGAGTTCAGTCGTTCCCATCCGCTTGACTATCAAGAAAATCTTTGAGTATGTTATCAGGAGTGGATTCGGTACCATCAGATGCATCGCCATCGACAACCATGTGTTTGTCCTTACAAAATTTTGACTTATCCTTCCTTGCCGGAGACTCATACGAAACAAAACCCTCCATACTCGGCTCCTCTTCATCAGGAATCGGCGAGTTTGGCAGAAATCGAGACTGATGGAGAGCAATTGCATGGCGAACACGCTTCGGAGGAAAAATATCCCAATGGCATTCTCCGCCTTGCAACAAATTCTTAATAGTAAGCATGCTTTCCAGAAACAGAGGAAGAGGACTAATCTCTGTAGGACAAAAGAAAAAAATGAGTCTCAAAATTCTTAAAACAAAAAAAAAAATTTGCATACAACCGATTCACGATACCATTCTGACCCCAGCTGGTCCTAAAGAAAGGGATGCAGTTCTCCTCCACCGATGCGATGTCGACACGAACATAGAAAAATATATCTTCCAAGAAGGATAGTTCGACGTAAAGCCAGTAACAATTGACAGTCGCGGCGAGGGCGTAACCTAACCCTACAAGAATCCCCCTCGGGCTTCAGTAATCCTTCAAGGTGGTCAGCATCAAGGGCTATACCTAGTTCATAGACACCAGGATCCCGACGAGTTGTTGTAAGCTACACATAAACATTTGACTTACCTCATCCAGAATGTGACAGAATCGCGTTCCAGAACGTGTTCCGCCTAAGAAGTCGAACGATTGGTTCTCCAAGGGCAAAGGCGTTGACATCGGAGACCTTGAATTTTCTATCAACGATTTTGCTCTTCCGGGATGGGACCCGAATCTCGCTTTTGGCGATGGAAGCGGCTCGAATTATATGCCACTTCCTGATTTTGATAACTTTTTCGACGGTCTTCCCGCAAATTGGGAACCCCATATGACACTGCATCAAGAACGTATCATAGCACGTGAAATAGCCATCGGGAGCGGTCTTATCATTCTCCCCATATGTCGACACGAACATAGAAAAAATATTTCTTCCAAGAAGGATAGTTCGACGTAAAGCCAGTAACAATTGACCAGTCGCGACGAGGGCGTAACCTAACCCTACTAGAATCCCCCTCGGACTTCAGTAATCCTTCAAGGTGGTCAGCATCAAGGGCTATACCTAGTTCAAAGCTCAACACCAGGATCCCGACGATTTGTTATAAGCTACACGTAAACATTTGACTTATCGTCAACCCGAGACTGTGAAGAAACCAAACGATGATCTCTGGAATCGGGAACCACAAGTGACACCGTATCAATCCAGTAAAGCCCATCTGTCGACACGAACATAGAAAAAAATATTTCTTCCAAGAAGGATAGTTCGACGTAAAGCCAGTAACAATTGACCAGTCGCGACGAGGGCGTAACCTAACCCTACCAAAATCCCCCTCGGGCTTCAGTAATCCTTCAAGATGGTCAGCATCAAGGGATATACCTAGTTCATAGCTCAGCACCAAGATCCCGACGATTTATTGTAAGCTACACGTAAGCATTTGACTTATCGTCAACCGAGACTGTGAAGAAACCGAACGACAATCTCCGGAATTGGGAACCACAAGTGACACCGCATCAAGAATGCATCATAGCACGTGAAATAGCCATCAGGAGCGGTCCTATCATTCTCCCCAGCCGTCGGAGAACGAAATTCTACCGCATCCAGAATGTGACATAAACGCCAAATGGAAACAAGGCTATTGGGACTTGTTAGACTCGAACACTCATCAATGCGATTGTAGAATGGAGGTTTCCCCCAAGTCTCGGACTTGTTAGGCCTTCCTTTTCCACCAGTCGATCGATACGCATTGGCCTCCTCAAGATCAAGCATTCTACAATCGCATTGATGAGTGTCCAAGTCTAACCAGTCCCAACGGACTTTTTTCCATTGGGCGTTTCTGTCACATTCCCGATGCGGTGGAATTTCGTCTTTAGACAGCTGGGGAGAATGATAAGACCGCTCCCGATGGCTAGTTCACGTGCTATGATACGTTCTTGTTGCAGTGTCAAATGTGGTTCCCAATCTCGGATATCGTCGTTCGGTTTCTTCACCGTCTCGGGCTGTCGATAAGTCAAATGTCTACGTGTAGCTTACAATAACCCGTCGCGATCCTGGTGCTGAGCTACGAACTAGGTACATCCCTTGATGCTGACCACCTTGAAGGATTACAGAAGCCCGAGGGGGGTTCTGGTAAGGTTAGGTTACGCCGTCGTCGCGACTGGTCGATCCTTACTAGCTTAACTGAACTATCCTTCTTGGAAGAATTTTTTTTTATTTTTGTGTCGACAGCGCATCGGTGGAGGAGATGTGGGAACCGATATTCGCACAGTCAATATATCGTTTAAATAAGGAAAATAGGAAAACACTAAATTCCCTGAGGTCCCGGATATCTGAGAAACCACACGCCAAGTAATCAGAACACGAAATAAAGACGATGAAAACAATAAGAAATCGTAAAGAAAAAAGAGAGCAAATAGAATCTTATTCCCAAATTCGCGTTTGAGCATAACAACAAGGTACGGTGCATGGGCTACGAGAGCTGTCGGCGAGATTCCTGGAATAACAAAAACGGAAAAAAATGCCTAAATTGCTCTAAATGCTAGTTTGCTGCGTCAAAGTTGCTCTAAATTCTCGCTATAGCGACCAAGCTCTTGTTCGAAGCTTGATTGCTATAGCGGCCGATCTTGGCTCGAAGCTCGAAGCTCGGTCGCTATATGTTCTGAGCTCGGTCGCTCGACCGAGCTTGGCTCAAGGCTCGGTCGCTATAGCGATCGAGCTTAGCTCGTAGCTCGGTCGCTATTGCGACCAAGCTTTGTTCTAAGCTTGGTCGCTATAGCGATCGAGCTTGGCTCGAGGCTTGGTTAATATAGCGACCGACTTTGCGTCGTGGACCGAAATCTTTGTTGTGAGAACTCATCGTCCAAGCATCCGAGATTGTCGCAATGAGACGATGCTTAAGATGCTTATTATGCATACCCGGGACGTTCCTACCTGGAAATTCGATATTCCACTGCATCCGGAACCTGAGCGTACTCCCGGACTCTCGCAAGGAATGCGTTGGTAGTCTTGCTCGGTAAGTCTTCCCCCACGTCCCGGGTACGCATAATAGGGAAACTTTCCTCGGTAGGAACGTCGATTTGGTTGCTGCATACTCTCCAATACGCATCGCACTCAGCCGCATCCAGTGGATAGAACGAAGACTCAGACTTCGGAACAAGAAGCTCCTCATCCTGATTACATTCGGGGGAAGTATTTTCAGAAACTTTCTTCTTGCAAGATTTTTTCCCACTTGTAAACATCTTTTGAAATTTTGAGAGAACAAGAATCATAAGTAGTTCTTTCTCAAAAGAAATTCTTGTGAAGATGAGTGAGTAAAAAATGAAAGGATTTACCTCTCTTTTATAAGCTCCAAGAATTACTATTCAACTGCGGACTTTCGGATGCAAACTTCGTTTAACTTTTCCTAAACTTGCAAAACCGCACGATAGAGTCTCGTCAAACTACAACTCTAGCATATTGGGGGGCTAACTGTTGGGGTCGAATTCGGATACGACAAAGTTGACATCCAAATATCCGTAGAAGTAAGTATAAGATTTTTACATTTTCGGAAAAGAAAACTTTTACGAAGAACTTGCGGTAATTTCTTGTTTTAAAAAATTAAAAAAAAACAATTTCTTAAAACAGCGATACAATGCTATCGTTTCTCTAAACGTCCGTAAACAACATCTCAAGCATCGTATCATTGCGACAA
>JABAYD010049050.1:0-12990 GCA_014822095.1 Diplotaxis tenuifolia
AACTTCATTGATTGAGCATAAACACGTTTTCTTCATAACTATGAAGTAATTAAGTTGCGCAAACATGTTATGTGTATTTAATTCTCGTTAAGCTTGATATCTAAGTATCTTGTTAACTGTTGTTAATTGATGTCATGAAACCATATTTTCTTATCTATCTATCTATATATATTAAGAGATTATGATGCTTTGTTGGGGAAAAGATAAGAATGTTGTGGAAGGAGTTTCTAATTCTTTTCTTTTTCCCAAATTGAGATACATATATCATGAAATAGAGCATACATGACCGTCCAAACCACCTTGATCACCCAAAAATATAAAGACCATCAGCCTTTAACAAACCTCTGGAGCACTAACGCCAATATATACCTCTCTACTCCAAAAAAAACAACCAAATTATACCCCTTCTAATATATTAAGTAGAGATTCTTCTTTCATTGACAAAGAAATTGTTAAGCCAGCGAGGATGACCAGCTGCAACATAAGATTGTGTCAACCCAAGTTTAACCACGCTCTGTGCAATGAAAGAAGAACATCTAACCGAGACCACCGATTCCACCTTCAACTCCCATAACTCAAAAACCTGCAATTCCTTCTTTGCTTCCGAAGCTGCAAATTGCAGAGCCGACCAATAAAAGGGGTTTCCCCACTGCTTCAAACAGATCACAGAAAGTAGAAACGAAAACCACCTTTTGATAACTTAGACTTCTCATACTTTCCACTACCCACAAGAACACTTGTAGCTTGGCCTCCAACACCGACAATAGCTTAGGAAAGGCCCTTATACTATACTGTAAAACCCTGCCTACCTCATTTATAACAATCCAAGCCGCCCATGTGGTTGAGCTCTCTCTGTACCATTCCATACCCACCTCACATCTCACCCAGCCTTTTGGAGCCGCAGCTACCTGAGACCTCTCTTCAGGTACACTTAAAGCATCCATCGCCTCCATCTTCCATCAATATGTTGAGCCATGAACCATTCATCCGCTTCCTCATATGCCTTCCTAATGACGTCCTCATGAGATAACCTTTTTTCCTTCAAAAATAAAATCATTTATGTGATTCCATAAATAACATAAGACCCAAGGCCAGGCCCTCGAAATCCTAAGATCCGCCTTTACATTTTTTCTCATCTTCAACATATAGTCAAAGTTTTCACAGATAAATCCTAAGATCCAGGAGTTTCTAATTCATTCACTTTAAAATGCCTGAGACGTGGAAATTTTAAGAAAGTACAGAAACTTAAAAAGAGAGAGGTTTGTGTGCATACCTGCATCACTTCATCTGATGACATTCAACTCCTAAGCAGTCCTGCCGCGTTTAGTTCCAAAGATGATTCGGTTTCTTTTAAAAAAAAAAGTCAGATTCATACTTATTGTTCTTTTAAAATGAACAGAACCAAGATTTTCATTTAGCATCGAACAAAACCAAGATTATCTTGTAAGAACTAATATACAATGAGAAATGGATCACGCTACACTGTTGTTGTTTTAAAAAAAAAAATTCAACTTCAGACACATAAGAACCCAACTCTGTGAAAATGAAACGTTAAAATCATATCCATACATGAAATAACCATCAGTTCCCTAATCTCTCTTTATAGCATACATAATCAAAATATAAGAAGCAAAATGAATAAAAACATAATGGTCCCCTGCTACATATTTGAAGCAATCTCAGGATTGATGCTTAAAAAAAACAGTAAAGTTGTTTGTCTGGAATATAAAATCGAACAACCATCTCTTTATACACCTAAGTTCCAGAATCATACACATACGAAATACCCATTTACTGACATCAAAGAGCCAAAAACAGACAGAAATGGTACTTGTCTATAAAAATAACAAAGACTCAGTTACACACATGGAAAAGATCCAAAAAAAAAGACTGGAATGTTTGGGTTCTTCTTTTACAACACATAACAAACGATTCAGTTACATAATTCTGATAGACTTGGGTCGGGTTTTCCTTTTAAAAAAGACACATCCAGATTCAGACATCTAAGAAAATAAAATATAGTAACAGTTGGATATTTATTCTTTAAAAAACAAAAACTCACAATCAACATATGATAATAACTAAAGAGATTCACAGTGATGTATAAAAGAGGAAAAATACAGACTGAGGCAGACATGGATCGGTTTTCTTCTCTTTAAGAAGACACATTCAATTTCAGACATCTAAGAAGCTAAAAGACCGTAACAGATGAATAAAAAAAAGAAAGTATCATTTCCATACATCCAAGAACCCTAAACACAGTAAGAGCTGAATCTTTTTTCTTTAAAAATCACACAGTCACAACCAACATAGATTCATAAATAAAGAGACTCACAGTGATTAGTGTGGCTTACACTGAAATCCACCAGCAGCATATCTAGACAGATCAGCTCACCACCACGCCGGAAACTCCTTGGCTCCCAGGACTGGAGGAGCCTAGCCTCGACGGAGGAGCATCTTCCGGGCTTCAGATCGGAGAAGAGAACTCTCGTATTAGCCATGTGAAGAGAAATCAAAGAGATACGAAGGGAAAACAAAATCAAGGTAAAAAAAACTCACACATACTTACTTATACAGATCGGGAAAACGAAGCATTGATGTCAGAGGGAATGGAGGAGAAAGATGATTAATCGTGAAGCCATAACGCGAGCGGTTAGAGATGATGCAGAGAATCGGAAAAGTCACCGTGCTGGGAAAATATTTTTGTTCATCTCAATTAGGATTGCATATTACTTGGGCCAGTTTGTGGTGATGAAGCCCACATCAAACGAAATGAAGTAAGCCCGAGTGGACACGAAACATGCAGCATAACTAAACGGCTGGACACATGTCGCTTGCTGGTTAACCCATTTAGCGACATCATATATGATGATGTGGGTTGACGAGAAGAGAATAAAAGTCTTCTTTATAGTATAAGATAGGGGTCATAATGTTTTTTTGAAGAGCCCAAAATCGTTTTTTGAATGGTTCATAATTGATTTGTGAAGAGTTTTGAATATTTTTTCTGAAGGGTTCTTAATATTTTTTTCTGAAGAAGCCATGATATTCTAAAACCGGAAGGTTCATAAACATTTTCTGAAGCGCCCTGAAACATTTTTCAAGGGTCAAAAATTTACTTGTGAAGAGTTTAGAATATTTTTCTGAAGGGCTCGTGATATTTTTGAAGTGTCTAGAAACAGTTAGAAAATCAAAAATTGACAACTATCATTTGGTGGTACTCTCATTTTATTTTTAAAAGGTGTATGAGATGTTTCTGATCTCTTCCAATATGAGTTATAAGCATTGCTCAAAATGATCAGAAACATATTTTAAAGAGCTCATAAACATGTTTTTAATACATGTTTTGAAGGGCTTAGAAACATGTTTTAAAAGACTCATAAATATTTTCTAGATGATTCAAAAATATGTTTTGAAAGATTCAAAAACACGTTATTATATATACAAAGCATTTTCTTATGAGTTAAAATATACTCAGAAGAACATAAAAACATTTTTGGAAAGGTTCATTACAGTTTCATTAATATTGATGAGCCATAGTTTCATAGTAAAGAAGTATTTATAAACATTTTCTGGAGGGCTCATAAACATTTTATAGAACGCTCAGAAACATTTTCTAGAGTGCTCAAAAACATTTTTAAATGTTTAGAATTATTTTTTGAATGATCTAGAAACATTTTTAAAGGATCCAAAATTTATTCTGAAAGGTTCAACATTTACTTATGAATGGTTCATAATTGATTTCAGAAGGGTTTAAAATTGATTTTTGAAAGATTCAGAATATTGTTAAAGAGCCTGAAAACAACTACAATATCTTCTACATGGTTTTAGAAACGAATTATAAAACTGATTTTAAACCTACTTAGATGTGGTTCCAATAATACACAGTAATGTACTTATTAACAGCTTTCTATATAATTAACCTTTTAATTGCAGTGTTCCACTCCTTCCATATATTACACGTTTTAAACAGCTTACAAATATTTTTTGGAAGAATCAGAAACATTTTCTGAAAGGCTTTGAAATATTTTCTCAAGGGCTAAGAAACGATTTTTGAAGGGGTTATACTTAATTTGTGAAGAGTTTAGAATATTTTCTGAAGGTTCATAAAATCTTTTTTTTGAAGAGCCCATGATATCTTTAAAGGGTCCAAAAAAATAGCTAGAAACCCAAATCTTAATAAAACAATCAATTGGTGATAATTATAAAAGTTTTATGAGTTGTTTCTGATCTCTTCACATATGAGTTATGAACATTTCTCAAAATGATCATAAACATATTTTATAGGATTCAGAAACATGTTCTGAAGGCGTTGTATACATGTTTTGAAGGCCTTAGAAAGACTCATGAATATTTTCTAGAGAACACAAAATTATGTTTTGAGGGTTTATAACAGTTTCATGAATATTGTTTTATACTAATGAAGTATTCAGAAACATTTTCTGGATGGCGCATAAACATTTTGTGAAGAACTCAGAAGCGTTTTCTTGAAGACTCGGAAACATTTCCCGAAAGGTTTATAATTCTTTTTTGAAAGGTTCACAAGCATTTTCTATAGAGTTCAAAATTTTATTTCTGAAGAGTTCAGAATTTTTTTTTAAAAGACTTAAAATTTATTTAAAGGTTCAAAATTTATTTCGGAAGGTTTCAAAATTTATTTCTGATAACCTTTTTCAATTGCTCCAAGCGAATCTTCATTTCTTCTTTTTATAATCTTTTGCGGTATATTCATGATTCACATCCCAAGCAAAAAAAAATATATATACAATTCTATCATTCACTCAAATCTACAACCAAAAGACGAGCAAGACACCAATGCATAAAGAGATTTTCTCTACCAAAATGTGTAAAAATCTTATTTCTTGCACCTCTTTAACGTACTGTTATAAGCGAGAAACTTAGTGTTATATGCAGAAACGAACCAAATATTGTTTTTTTTTTCTCAAATTTCCTCTCCCTCCGGTCAAAAAAGGTATATAATTAATAAAAAAAGATTATTGGCTCCTCTCTCTATACATTGGGAAGATGACAAGTGTACCTGAGCTTTCGATGAGAGGCAAGAGCTTTTTGAAGAGCAACATCCACACTTGAATTCTCTCTGAACAACATATCATATAACTGACAAACAAACTCAGACACTTGCTCTTCTTCGTCTTCCCAAAGACCACAACTCTTCATATCCTCTCTGTTCATCTTCTCATGGTCACTATCTTCCCAGTCACTTGTCGGGGTCGGTGGTTCCATTTGTTCCCTTTCTACTTCCTCTTCGTCTTCTTCTTCCCCAATCTCAAACTTACCGTTGTCTCCAACGTTGTATTCAAATGGGGAACCTTGAGATGTTATTAGAGGCGTCTCTTGCGGTTCGGTGGAAGGACCAATCACAGCTTTGGCACCAGAGTCTAAGAAGGCTTTAACTACAGCTTGTGTTGGTCCAAATGTTCCCGAGTAGAGTATTATCCTGTCTCTCCATGCTCCTACCTGTTTCAGAGAGTACGCTTAAAAGCATAAGCGTTTATAAAATCTTTTCTTACAAGCTAGCTTTATAACATAAACGGAGAAATCAATGAAAGGAGAAACAGTGAATTAAAGGTAGAACCGAACCAAGAACCGAATACAATTAGTTTTTTTAATAGAGTCCTCAAACACTCCCAAAGCTTAAGAGATACCTAAGTATCCAGAACCCAAGACATCTAAAATGAAACCCGAAACCACCTAATTAACATAATCCCTTTTAACATGAAAACAGAACATGTGGCAGTCTTCTTATAAGTGTACAGGCACTACTTTCGTACAAACCCGCCTTTTCAGGAATGCAAGAAAATAAGAATATGTCAACAAGAAACTAGCAGACAGCTTTTTTGGTTGTACAAAGGTCAGAGTGACATTACCATCCAGCGAATGTCATCAGGAGTTAGGTGTGTCGATGGGACAGTTCTTCGGAACATAAACGCGGCGATTTCTTGATCGTCTTCCATAACCTTTAAAATAAATTAACGAGTCACATCACACACAAAATAACTCCGCGTAGCTATCATACTAACATCAGAGAGAAGTTTGAAATGAGAGCATATTCTTACTTGGGTTTGGCGTCCGATATAACGGTGGATGATATTCCCAACCTGGAAGCATTTCTTGCTACGCACCAGATCTGAGATTGAGCAGATGTTGGAAAGAATCGATGCAGCCTTTCGACGGTTGCTTTGCATGACTGATAAGATACTGAATTTGACGCTCTGGAGAAACTTATCAGCGAGATCTCCAGGTTCAGCAACCACAAATACATCATTTTGCCAACTAAATGAAACCAGAAAGGAAATGTATCTATTATAACTCGAATAAACATTTTAGACCTAAGTGTGATATGGTGAAAATGGAATAGCTTGAATGTTACCTTAGGATCGAACCATTAGAATCATTCTGAAGCGCGAGATGTATGATCCCTACTTGGGGCAAATTCTGCAACTTTTCATGCATTTGTCGTAACGGAAGATAGAGTTGTCTTTTTGGTGGAGGAGATGATGGTGGAGACAAAACCGTCTTCCCAGCATGACCTCCGTCCAAGCTAAGTGGTGGAACCATGTCAATCCTGTTAAATTTTTGTGGGCCATGATCAGGAGTGAAGAGAAGGGGGCTGGTAGGCAAGCTTCCGCTTATTAGAGGAGAGCTAAATGGTGTGGGGAAAGCAGTTCCTGGAGATGGTTTCGGGCAAGGGCCTCCAGGAGTAGTATGTAGTGAAGATAACTTTATTCCATTACTCGAACAAAATGACTCAAGTGCACGAGCGTGATGCTTAACTCTCCCTGAGTCAGGACTATGCTGAGCCTCCACAAGCAAAACATTGCGTCTCCATCCTAGAGAAGGACTGCTCTCTACTGTCATAAAAACGATAAGTCACTAAGCTAACAGTTTGAGAAGGTTTTTATCAAGCGCATAGAATTTTGAAATATGTATACCTCTGCGGTTTGGTTGCTTTCCATTCATAAACCGTGGTTGCAAATTCTCACACCACTTCTCATCGTTTAGGAAGGGCAGTGTTAATCTCTCGCAGACGTTTTTAAGTACTTGGGAATTGCTTTGTATGTATTCATCAATTGCAGCTTCCAATTTTAGCCAAATCGCTGGATCAGTCTCATCCAACTCCATGCCACAGCGATCATCAACTGCATCGATAACATAGGTAAAGGCTTAACTAAAGTTAAAAAATCTCCTATTATAATAACTGGCATGGATTAAATTGAAGTTTTCCTAGGTGTACAAGAGGATACAGTGTTCTTGCACGCTGTAAGTGCTGCGTTTTACCTGGGTTGAATCGAAAATATTGTATCTCTGGCAACATGGGAAGCAATGTGCTTAGAGCTTCTTCAACCCGTTCCACAGAGCAGGCACTCTCAATCAGTACTTGTCCAGTATCTAAATAACGCCATCCACCTTTCCGTACCTACAAGAGAGTTAGATAAACATTGACATTACTTAACATTATAAAAAGGTCAGCTTTTATTCGCCTTATGTATAAAGACGGTCCTCTGTAATCATATAAACAAAGCCTTTTAACAATTTAGAGCATCTGTAATTGTCAATTGTAGCCACAAATCAATCAACCGTATTTCACAAGTAGGAGAAAAAAACGGGACTTACTCTTGTTGGTACTGAATTTCACAAGTAGGAGAAAAAACGGGACTTACTCTTGTTGGTACAGAGCCAGAGCCGATAGAAACCAAGCAGTCAATTTTTGTGTCAGGCCATAAAAGTTGTGCTTCTCTAATTGCAAAGATTGTAGGATTGTTTGCCACTATTGCACCATCTTGCCAGCGATATGAATCTTAAGCGATTTGAGGACAAAATAGAGATTATAGAAAAAATATCAGCATAAAAGCTTACAAAAGTTTCAAGGATAAAACTAGAAAGGAAAAGGTAGACTTGTACCGACTGAAAAATCATCAAGATAATATGGAGCAGCTGATGATGCGCGTATTGCTTGCCAAACCTGATGCTTACAACTTCCCATAAACGCACTTTGCTTGTAATAGCCAGCTTGATCACTGGCAGTTGATGAAGTTAATGTACTGCCGCCTGAATGATCTGAAAATGCATATGACATTTCCGGTGTTCCAACAGAATACTGCCAATAAAAAAAAGAGAGCACATGATACACAAGAGAAGTAGAGGAAGGAAAATGTAAAGTGGTAAACCCTTCCTGGCAAAATAACAGAAGATATGGTAATATAACCAAAATTTAAACATGGAGTATTATACCTGGTAGTTCCGGAATATAAATGGTTGCGCAGGCATCACACTAACAAGAGTAGATACGACAAAAACTTTTGGAACATTCTTCACAGCTGATTCTATTAGTAGATCTCCATCCTCATCAGCACACATTTCCTTTAACAGTCTCTCGAACTCGTCTGCACTGTGCTGCAAGACAGTAATATTATAAAATCTTATTCCAACTCACCAAACAACATAATAAATCCTTAAAACCAAAACCATAAAGGATTGCTCTTTAATTTTTTGTCGCTACAGAAGAAGTTGACTATGAATAGACAGAAGGAGCTGTATATACCTTGGATCCATGGATGACAACTCTGAAACTTTGCGATGAACTTTTATATAGCTGATCCAACTTTTCCCGCCAACTTGCAGCTTCATTGTCCTTTGGGACCGGTTCAGCAAAAACAAGCTTTCCTAAAGAAAAATCATTCAGAGTGAAGCCCAGAACCAGTAAGTCAACGAAGCTGTAAAGCTCAAAGGGAATTCTGCATACCTAGATTTTTGTAAATTTCTTCGCATTGCTCCAGTGTCATAAGCTTGACACCAAGGGCAATAGCAAGCATTCCTCCTGTTGATGTGCCACATATAAGGTCAAATAGTTCATGTATACGCTTGCCACTTCCCTTCTCAATCTCTTTGAGAAGCTGCACCGTTGCAAGACCTTTCATTCCACCTCCATCCATGGTGAGTATTCGCAGTCCTTGTTTTGGTACTTGCCTGCCTTTTATGGAACGTCGCAGGATATCATTTTCTCCTGTAGAAGACAAATATTGTATGTAATGCCCAGCTAAGAGTATTAAACAATAACAGCAATATAGCACAAATAACACACCGAGAATTGCCAAAGCTCGAGCTGCAGCTTTATTGACTCGTGGTTCAGGTGTGACAGTCAACCGCATCAATAACTCCCTCAAACTCTCGGAAGTAATCAGAATACGACGATTTTCCAAACAGAAGGCCAAGTTCCCAACTGCTAATAAGGCTTGTCTTTGAACCTAAGAAAAATAAAATCTCAGTCGAAAAAGCTGTAGTTTTCCTTATTAGGAGAGCGAAAATGCAGCTGCCTTACTTCAGGATTCTTATGAGCACACAAGGATTTTAAGGATTTCAGCATATCCTTGGTGAGCATCTTCTGAGAAACGGAATCAGATACGAAAGCTAACGTGACCACGACTTGTAGCACAGATATCACTTCGTCTGGGGCCGCAGATTTCAAAACAGTTTCAGTTGGCTTCATTATATCACACTTCATCAGCTGCATTGCCACACTAACATCTCGAGCAAGAGATGATAAAGCAACACATGCTTGCTCAACCTATCAAACCTGTAGTTATTGTGATTGTTCCCAAAAGAAGAATATTTTTTTCTGGTCCTATCAGAGAACAAAAACCAACATACCACATGGCGATTGTCACTAGTTATCATACTTATAAGCTGCCTCACTGCATTTTCATCTTTACCAATAACAGAACGGTTTCCTTCATCTTGCATTATCTTCACCAACGTAGATGCTAAAAGAGGATGATGACAAGACGAAGAACGGAATATAAGGGGAGAGAAAGCACTTAGCTTGTGCCTAGATGCCCCAAAATATGAAGTGTTTTCTGTCTAGCATCATGCAAACACACCATAAAACCTTAATCATCTAGAGAGTTAAAAGTAGCAGAGAGAATGCGTGATGAAAAATTTTCTTACCTCTATCTGTACATTTACTGATCTCAGATTCTCATCAGACACAATTCTGACATTTACAAGAGACAATTGGCGAAGCTGGTGCAAAGGTAAAATTTCTGGAAGGAATTCAAGGGGATTGCCAAAAAGGCGTAGTATTCGTAGCCCAGCCATTGCCCTGCATTCCAATCAAATAACAAATCAGCCTCCTACCTACTAAACTCACGAAAAATCAAAATAAAGATATCAGCTATCTGCGAAGATGACCTGAAATCAAGCAGAGGCCGGACGAGTTTATTGTGTTCCAATGACAATTCAACAAGACCTACACATTGTCTTAGTTCCGCTGCACAAGAATTCAAACTAACACCATTAATATCTACCCGCTGAAAAAAAAACTAATGGCTCCAACATGTTTTTCTTTTAGAATTAACTAGTATAAGCAAGTAAAGCTCACCTGGAACAGAGATAAGCAAGTTATTGTCAACTCTAAGAACTTTAAGATTCTTGAGCTTCCCTAACTCAGGTGGCAAAACCGATAATTTATTATTCTCAAGGCAAAGCTTCTCAAGAAGAGGCAACTCAGTCACTTCAACTGGCATTACCTGTCCAAGTTTAATACTTTATCACAACATTCTTAATTAGAATCAAGAAACGTTACAAAAAGAACCATACCAACAAACCAACACCAGACAGACTCAACGACGTCACAGTCTTCCAATGCTCCCCACACGACGAAGCAACATCGATCGCCGGCGCAGGAATAGCCGCAGGCATCATATCAGACCTCATCAGCCTCGTCAACACTCCAACACCATCATACTGCTGACCAGAGCCAGCAGCTTTCATCAAGGTAACCGCTCTCAACGGCTCTCTCCGTTTCTCGACTCTCATCAACACCCCAACCTCCTCGCCATCTCCGCTGAATTCAACCACCACCGTATCGTTCGGCGCAGGCAAAGCCACCATGAGCTGCGACTCGAGCCGCAACGCGACCTGATCTTCCGAGTCCCCCGCCGTCCAATCGAGATCGATCCGGAAACCTAGCTCCGGATCCTCCACCGCGGAGGGAGTCGACGAGGCGGAGGATATCGACGTCGGGGATCCGAACGGCGACGCGGATGATGATCGGATCGGATCTTCGTTTAGATCGTCTAAACCGTAGGAGAGACTCAGACGGAAACTCTCCGACGATCGTTTCCACCCTAATCCCCACGACATTGAGACGATCGCCGATCACCGCCGCGGGTGGGTGTGAAATCGGGATTGGAGAACGTCGGATCGATTCGTGGATCGGATCGGTTTGATTGGGAATTGAGATTGTGGAGGAGAGACGAAGAATGTGGTTTCGTTTCAATGGCTTAATGAAGGAATACTTAGAAGAGGAGACTATCTGCATTCAACACAACAGTTTTCTTCAGTTTCTGATCTTTGCCGTTTTTTGGTAATTTGATTTTGATAAATGGGAGTTAGTAACTTAAAACGTCGTCGTTAGGCTAAATATTTAATTTTCATTTTTGTTTTTTAATTAAAAGCATAAGGCCGAGATAAAAGAGGTTACAAAAGGCCCAATAGAGGTTTACGGCCTTGTATTATATCAGCTTGGTATCTAGTCTTTCATATTCCTCCGACTTGTTTTTTTTTATGGCCATGGCACATTTCACACCTTTTGCTAACATCAACTGAGGTCTCTCAAACAGCGGATCTATTTTTTGAAAAATCGTAAAACTTCATGAAGTGTTTTGTACCATTGTGATAGATTGAGACAACAATTCTCTAATCTATTTCAGGAAGGCATTGTAAAGAAAATTTAGGGCATGATTATCGGTATATCTAAGCCTTGTCCTTAGGTATATTTACAATTAATTTAAATCAAAAAGAGGCAGTAAACCGAAGAACGCCGCTTAACTAAGATACATCGTGGCTCGTCCTTAGGAGAGACTTCGATCAGCTTTAACTTGTCAAACTCTGCTTCTTCTTCGATCAAAGCAGCGGTGACGCATGTCTCCGTGAGAATGAAGCTTCTCTGTAGCAATGATGGATTACGGTGAGTATTCGAGAGACCAATTCCGTCACATGACTGTCCGATCGCCGTTGATTCGTGTGCGCAGGAGCCGATTAAAGCTTGACAAGTTTCGTGCGAGAGTTTCTTCACCTTACTCGTTTTCTTCAAAAAACTAGGCATCTTGATAACGCTGAGAAGAATCTTGGCAGCGACGAGGACGACGCAGATGATTGGAATTTGTACGGAGATGATGATGAGTTGGAGACGGGCGATCTATCTTGCTTCAGAGGTTTGGTTCTTGATATTTCGTACAGGTCTCTATTCTTCTCGATTTTAATTTTTTTTCTTACTGATCTTCGAAGAACATAAGGCAATTCTTTGATTGGGTTAACAAATAATAATAATTGATAAAAAGCGTTGGAAAATTATTCTTTGATATTCGTACAGAATAATGAAATGGGGTTACAGGTTTGTTGCTTGAATCAATTGTATTGTGTAACTTGGATCAGTTTTCACTAAAGGCCGGTTAATGTTGTTTGCTGGAAGCGTGCAATCTATCAGTAATACATGGAAACCTTCAGGCAGTTTGTTTTTTTGTACACTTTCTTCTCTAGGCTGATGTTCTGGAGTATTATGATCAGACTGTACATTCTCCGTCAGGTTCATTCTACATACTTGCTGTATTAAGGGTATGTATAGAACTTGAATTTAGAGTTAGCTAGTTTAATCTCCTTAAATTTTTTTTACCGTTCTAAAGCTTACTTATTTGTTTTGCGTCAGGTTCCACATCTGCTTCAGGTTGTTAAAAGAAGAATAGTTAAAAATTCGCTGAGTCGTAAAAACATCTTGCTGCGAGACAACTACACTTGTCAGTGAGTATTTTCCTATGTTGTTAGCCACATTTTGAGCTGTGTATTCTTTTGTTTTTTGAGCTGTGTGTTCTTATTGACACCACTTGTTTTATTTGGGATATAGATATTGTACTTCCCGTGAAAACTTGACCATTGATCATGTTATGCCTATTTCTCGAGGTGGAGAATGGACTT
>JABAYD010049062.1:0-10111 GCA_014822095.1 Diplotaxis tenuifolia
TTCTGCTTGTGTGAAGTCTTCACCGATGGGTTCATCGGTTTCGGTCCTATCTCGAGCTTCTTCCTCTTTTGGAGAAAATCTTTTGCCACCATACTCTTCTCCGACGAAAAGAGATGTTTTCTCGGACTTGTTGCCGAGTGTCTGCTTCAGTTTCCTCATCAGTTTGTATTCTTGTGTAGCGGTCTCTACGGGACCTGAAGATGCAATCGAGATCACTTCGGTGGTTTTAGTTGATGAGGTCTGGACCTCAACGTCACATTATGTGACTATTGTACACTTATCCGACTATGTCGTGAAAGCTCCTCCGACGCATTTAAGCACCGTCTTGAATTCGCTGTCATCTTCGGTTGAAGACCTATCCTACTTAGCTTATTTATCTGTTGTAGTTTATGTGTATTGTCAAAGAGGATGGATAATTCCCTCTGGTTGTTGGTATTGCAGAAGATTAAGTATGAATGAAAGTTTGTTTGTGTTAAAAAAAAGAATATTATATTTTCTTGAAATTAAGGTGTTACAAGAAATAATCTCCACTACTAACATATAATATGGGTGACTCACCAGTTTATTACTTATTCATGTCTCATGACAAGATCTTAGAAACAAATCAAAAATTTATTACAAAATTAATTAGAAAAACAAGAATCTTTCAAACTTTAGAGAGAACTCCAAATAAATGGAATAATATAACATGAGGAGTATATTGATTTCTCATTTTTTCTTTTCATTGATGCCAAGAGTGTTCTTGACACCATCAACTGCACCCTGAGCCATATTCTTCACTGACTCTCCAGTCTGTCCCCAAAAAATATTCCCAACATTAGTCTAGATTAATACAAGTTTAGCTTCTTACTAATTCATATATCATATGGTTAAACATTAGTTTATCAAAATTACTTGTTGGATGAAACCAGGGGCTTGTTGTTGCCCGTGTTGGGCAGATTCTTTGGTGGACTGAGCTGCGTTAGCAGTCTTGTCGCAAGCGCTCTGTGCAGTTTCCTTGGCTGATTCAGTCCATTGCTCGGCCTTCTCCTGCCATATCACCAATATACCCATTTATTTCATAATCAAATTCAAGCGACTAAAACAAGAAATGGGATGAGAGAAGATACGGTAGCTTGGCCCCTGGTCTGACCAGCATTGTAGGATTGTTGCATGTTCGACATGATTTTATCAACTTTAACTTATATGACGTTTGGTTCCTTTTTTGGATGATAAATGAGCTTTGATTGATTGATTTTTTCGTTTTGTGATGACAAGCCAATTTATAGTGTTCTTTTTTTCATAATTCTTACTATTGTGTTTGTGGTGAAGAAGAAATGAGTAAACTCCGGTTGAGAGATTTGTGTGTGGCCATTTATGTTGTTTTGACTTCTTCTCTAATTTTTACTTTTTTGTTGTTTTACTTTATTTTTGTTTGTTTTACTTTAGAAATGAGGATAAGTAAACTGAATATTAAAGAAGCTAATGTACTTACATACTGAAGTTTGTTAAAGTTAAAAACGGTTGTGAAGAAATGGGAATCAATCACGAAGAAAACAAGAACACTAACACGATTGAGTCAAGGCAAATACTCATTTAGAATTGTATATTGATTGCATGTATGAATAATTTATAACTCGCTAGACCTATATTTATAGAGTTTCAAACCCTGATATTTTCTTTTCCTTTAAAAAACTATCTTATCTACTAAAAGCGGTGTCCTAATATCATTTATTGGTCCACCACATTAAGTCACTCCAAATCGACAAAAAACTCATATCATATCGTTCTCTTATCATTCTATCTAGTATTTACAGCTTGTCATGTTCAAATGTTAAACAAAAACTAATGCATTTTTATCAAGCCAAACCTGCTTACAGAATACAGAATGCATCTTTCAAGTCTTGAATGTTTAGTTCATCTAGTTTTCTGTGACTTGAATCAATTTTCGATTTGTTTGTTTTCTTGTCTAGATTAAAATCATAAATTCCAAAAACAAAATTGTGCCATTCATATAAAAGAAACTTCTAAGTGTTAAATACTATAGAATCAATCTATATATCTATGCAAATCTGAGGTGGATTTGTCCTACCATAGATAGATCAATTTTTGCTGTGTTTTTTTTTTTTGCGATGAACGACAATGATTATGGTGAAAAAATTACGGTTTTACAAGACACATTTGTCCATTCTTTGTGGCTATTAAAACAAAATGATTGGTGCTTGCGTCAAGATTATGCTTGAAACACAATTTATACAAAATTGTTGGTAATATTGAGTGGTTTAATGTTGTGCTTGGAATGCCCTAATCATATGTGTTGTTGGTACATGAATGTTCTTGTTGCTACTGTGGATTGATAATGATTAGTGGATAAGGTACATAAATTTTATTTCTTTTTTTTTTTTGTTTGAGTATGCGTTTCTTATGGTGTTTAATTGTCTTTCTTTATACGTGTTTTATTCACCTATAAACAATCACGTATTCGTATTTTGAATATTATTAGAAATTTTGAATAAACCATGGATCACCAAGGCAAGTCGGAATCAAATCCAATCCCATCACTTTCTAGTGACCTAATGTTGAGCTGCTTGGCACGCGTGACACGATTGTACCATCCATCTCTCTCTTTAGCCTCTAAGAGCTTTCAGTTTATCCTTGCCTCACCAGAGTTATATGAGACTCAATCTTTCTTACAGCGCATGCAAAGAAAGTTGTCTATATGTGTGTTTACAACTACCTAATGATCCTAGTCCTCGCTGGTTCACTCTCTGTCGCAAACCTGACTGCGTACTAACCAATCACACCCGTAAAAAGAAGAAGAAACGTGGCAGTTGGTCAGAATCTCAGCTACCACTTCTCCTCATATTGACCGATGGTCCTATCTGGTGGAAGTTAGTTCAAATACTTACAAGATTGAAAGACCCATCTATGAGCAATTTTATCCGCTTTTGAATAGTGTCCCGGTCCTGGACTGTAGGTCTTATACATGGCGTGAGCCTCCAAACTTTCTGGTGGAAAGGAGGTTTCTTAGTGCCAGTGTTATTGACGGAAAGATTTATGTAGAAGGAGGCCTCCTGAATTTGTTTGGGACATGTACGTGAAAGTGCATATGTTGATGGTAAGTTCCACCTGAATTTTGGAAAAATAGTTTGGCTTACGATCCAAAGGAAATTAGATGGGACTTGGTCGAAGGAGAGATTTTTCGACATGGAACTTTGTCTGTTATTGAGACTTGGTCACATTGCACGATTGATAATGTTTTGTACTGTTATCATATGGGAATCTTGAAATTGTATGACTCTAAAATGAGATTGTGGAATGAATTGAAGGGTCTGGTAGGACTACCCAAGTTTACTCTATTTTCTCATGTTAGTATAGCTGATTATGGTGCGAAAATGGTGATTTGTGGGACAAGAATCCACCTTCTAGCGGCTACAAGAAGAAGATGATTTGGTGTGCGGAGATTATGCTTTACGCAATGGAAATGCGATTTGGAGGAAGGTTGAGTGGCTTGATGGTGTGCTTCCAGTCCCTGACTCATATGAGTTGGTTAAGGTTCTTGCTGTTACTCTTTGATTAATGACATACAAAGACATATTTGAATGGGGCTGAATCTTTATATTTGAGGGTATTATAACATTATGTTGGATGATTATTCAGTTTTTATAAAAAAAGATTGAATGTTAAGAATCTTTAATGGATAACTGAATATTATAAGCATCATCAGTTCACTTTTTTTTTTGAAAATAAAATAAAATTTTTGATTGATAGCTTGTTTTGTGGTGCTAAACATTTTTTGAACGCTGTTTTCATGATATTTATTTGCTCTTCCTCTTCTCTAATTAGAGTTTTCTAGATAGCTATTTTTTCAATCATTTAGTAAAGAAACATGAGAATAATATTTTAAAGAACTTTAAGAAACACAATGTACCAATAAACACAAAAGAATGAAGTAATATTGAATGCATGGACCAGATTATATCTTCAGGATATGGTGAGTAAGATATAATCTCATGGAAGGATACATAAAGCATGGACATAATTTACGTATAATGTTAGAAATATTATTCTTATTCTTGAAACTAAAATTCTTTTCTGAATTTCAATAACTAACAAGATAAATTTTCAGTATGTGCTAGATCAGACATTTCGTGACAATCAGATTTTATGCTAGATCATGCATATTTTCATATTCAGTTTCTATCATTAATGTTATTGACAACCACATAAAATTTATGAAGTCTTTTCTAACTCTATTGTAGTGTTCTTATTTTAATAAATTGGATTATGGATTTTGAGGGTGAAAAAGATGAGGTAACTAACTTTGTCGGAGAGATGTTGGTTGGCCATCTATATATTTTTACAATTTTAATCATAACGAAAACCAAAATAATCATAAAAATCCTATATAAGCCAATATTATGCCTATTTTGATATTTTAAATGACGAGAGATTCAATGTGAAATATTTCCGGTGGAGATGTTTCTAGACTGATTGGATTTAATATAAGAGATCTGATTAACTTTCAAAAGTACTTTAAAGGAAACATTTAAAGCTTTTAAACATAACATTTACTCAAATTTTGATTTGTGTAGATTTGGTATATTGTTTTCCAAATAAGAAGCTTTTGTGTATGAGAAACAAACAGTAAAAATTTCCTAACGATTTCAAAAGTCTCGATCAGATTTCATTTGGACGGTATGAGCTTGAAAAGTTAAGACATGAACCATTCGTGATTTTTTTGTCCGTTTTTTGTTTTGTTTTCCTTGTAGAAATCACGACAAAGCAGTATAAATTAAAAAAAAATGCAAAGCAGTAAAAGTGTAAAACTGAGAAGAATGTAAGGCAAAAAGAGAAACATTTAAAATTTAAAATAATCCGATGAGACTAAACCATTAAATAAGATATACATGCAGTAATAGATGAAACAGTAAAAACAAAACTCTCTGGCGGCGATGAAAGAGGCGATTAGGGTTACGAGTCGAGCGCATCAACTCCAGATCTGATTTCAAGCTCGTTCCAGTCAGCTCATAGTGTTTCTCCTCTGTTTGTCTGTCCCCAGCCCTCTCAAATCTCCTCAACAATCCAAAGAACCGAGATCCAAAAGAAGTATGGGAGATTAAAGGAAGTGAGGTGAAGTAGTGGTGGTCTGCCTTTGAATGAAGGATAGATCTGATTTTCCACGGTCATTAAGCCTTTGTGGCTTCTTGTTGGGGCTTTTCTCGCCTTAGGTAAGACGGGAGCAGCTTCTCCAGAACGAGATGAACAGAAACTGGAAACGAAAGGAGCCATCTTTGCTCGAGGAACTGAAGGAGAGGGAAATTCTAGATGAAGGCGAGATGGTTGATATCCCAGATTTAGAGATTGAAGATCTCATCAAGAAAAACACGCTAAGTGTTATCGTGAGGTGTCTAAACCCTTATGTTCACAAAGTAGGGGGTTTAGTCAAAGCTTTGCCACCTATTTGGGGCTTGGAAGATAGAGTGAGAGAGAGAGGAGTAGGAGAGCATAGGGTCCAGTTCATTTTCAACTCGGAGTATGATCTGCAACATGTCCTAACAAAAGGGCCTTGGTTTGTGAATGGGTGGATGGTATCATTAGATCAATGGACCCCAAACCCTCCACCAGAGTTTCTCCAAAGAATTCCCTTCTGGATCAGGGTGAGAGGGCTACCGATTTATATGCTTAAGAAGGAAGTGGTAGAAACTCTCCTCAGGCCCTTGGGTCTGGTGGAATCGGTGGAACTACATGCTAAGAACTCCACCTCTTTGGAGTATGTAAGAGCTTTGGTGCATATTAATACAGAAGTGCCCCTTCAATTTCGTATGACAGCTCGTTTCAAGTCAGGAACAACCATACCCACTGAGCTCGAGTATGAGAAGCTATTGAAGGTCTGTTACATCTGTAAGAGACTAACACATGATCAAATGAAGTGTCCTCTGCAACAGTCGCAGTCTACATTACCAAGAGAAGATAAGGATGGATTACAGACGAACCAAAAGGTCCAAAACCTGAGAAAGAAACTCCACAAAAAAGAGTCTACAGCAAGAGAAGCTCTCCAGAGAAGGAATGAGGGAGGAGTATCGGTTCGTAGTGCCCAGGAAGTAGGAGTCCCGGTGCGGAGCAAGAGCCGAAGTGTGGCAATTGCTAGGGAGGATAAGAGGAGAGGTAAAAGAGCTGTCTCGACCCCGCAGCTGGTTTGGAAGCAAAAAGAGGCTCCAGGTGTATCAAAGCTTACACGTAGCACTGAGGAATCCTCAGCCATTCCCTCTAATGCTGAAAAGGCAGAGGATACTGGTGGCAATCAGAGGCCAAGAGTGGGGTCTGGAAGTAAAGGAAGCAAAGGAGTGTCGGAGGAAACTACTGGCCCAGGCTCTGTGTTTAATAGACTGGGTTCTAAATATGTTGTGCAGTCTTCGGAGGGAAGTCGAGAAAGAAATTCTGCCAGATGTTTGGAAGGAGATTTGAGACTCCAGCTTAGCGGCAGCTCTCAGGACAAAAGAAGAGAAGGAAGATCAAGCAAGGGAAGCAGAATCCCTCCAAACGTATTTGAGCGTCTAGGTGATCCCTCGTATCAATCTCCACCAGATCTGCACATTACAGAGGGTTCTGTCTCGACAAAAAGAAGGAGACAGAACAATAGCGATGATCGAAAGGCAAAGAGGGCAAGGAAACAATCCCACGAGAAATATGGGAGCTCCCCGTCAGTCTTTAACAGGTTTGGTGGAACTGTAGGTGATCCAGAGTGCACCGGTAGAGACGTTTCTTACCATTCTACTCCAGTAGTAGCAAATACACCACATTCTGCTCAAGTAGCAGCTATTATCCCAGATCATTCTGTCCGTCGGATAGCATCGACAAGTGGAACCAAAGTGAAAGAAGGGTTGATGCTTAATACCAACCCTTCGAGATCAATATGAGACTTCTGAGCTGGAACTGTAGGGGCTTGGGGAATACCCCTACAGTTCGTCATTTACAGGGAATACTTGGTCAGTATTTCCCAGAGATTCTATTCCTCAGTGAGACCAAAAGTAACAGAAGATACATGGAATCTATCGTCGAAAGAATGGGTTTCCACAGCTTAATTACAGTGGATGCAAGAGGAAAGAGTGGAGGATTGGCTGTTATGTGGAAGAACTCATGCTCTGTAAAAAAGTTGCAAGTTAACAGTAGAGTGATTGATCTAGAGGTTGTGTGGGAGGGCCAGTGCTTCTTCCTCACCTGTGTTTACGGAGACCCAGTGAAGTGTAAGAGATCAGTAGTGTGGGAGAGAATTGAAAGAATTGGAGCTGAGAGAAAAGGAGCGTGGATTTTGACTGGAGACTTCAATGAAGTACATGATCAAACTGAGAAACAAGGAGGAGCAGAAAGGGATGAACGAGAAGGACAAGAGTTCAAGCAATTGCTTCTCAATTGGGGTCTCTGGGAAGTTAAACATAGGGGCAACTCCCTCTCGTGGGCGGGAAGAAGATCAAATGGTTTAGTCCAATGTCGTTTGGATAGATCAGTTGCAAATCAGGAATGGCTTAACCTATACCCTCAAGCCACTGTGTTCTATTTGCCGAGAGTCTGCTCGGACCACAGTCCCATCCTCACCTCCTTTGATGGTTATCAGACAAGAAGCAGGTTCTCCTTCCGGTATGATCACAGATGCGTTATGAGAGAGGGGTTTACTACGATGGTCAATGACAGTTGGAAGAACCATGGCAGTGGTCAAGGAAGTATTTTGGGCAAAATTGCAGTCTGCAGGAAAGCCATTTCACTATGGAAACGTCAAGCAAAACCGAACTCAGCGTTACGAATCCAAGAATTGCATTATAAAATTGATGAGGCGTCGAGACAGGAACGGTTTAAAGCAGAAGAGCTGCAGAACTTGAAAAAAGAGCTAGATGATGAGTACTATAATGAGGAACTCTTCTGGTTGGAGAAGAGTCGTTTGACTTGGCTGAGATCGGGCGATAAGAATACTAAGTTCTTCCATGGAGTAACCAAGAACAGGCGAGCCCAGAGTATAATTAAGACCCTCATTGATGATGAAGGGAAAGAATGGTTCGCTGACCAGGACTTGGGGAGAGTGGCCGAGGGTTATTTCAAAAAACTTTTCTCGTCGGAGGAAGTGGGAGTAGAGCTAGAGGAATGGAATGAGATTCCAGCTAAGATCACTCAGGCGCAAAACTTAGCGCTAACCGGGCCTGTCTCTCTTGCAGAGGTGAAGAGAGCAGCATTCGACATCAATCCCAGTAAGTGTCCGGGCCCTGATGGAATGAGTGGCTATTTTTTCCAACAATTCTGGGAGACATGTGGAGAAGACCTCACTGCCATGGTCAAGAAATTTTTTGAGTCAGGGGAACTAGAAGAGGGCCTGAACAACACAAACATATGTCTGATCCCTAAGACCCTGACGGCCAAGAGTATGGGTGATTATCGACCAATCAGCTTGTGTAATGTGGCTTACAAAGTCATCTCGAAGCTCATGACAAGAAGGTTGAAGAAGGTGCTGCCATCAGTCATTTCCGAGACCCAAGCGGCTTTTGTAGAGGGGAGGCTCATATCCGACAATATTTTGGTAGCACATGAGCTCTTACATGCCCTAAATTCTGACAACAAGTGCTCATCGGAGTTTATAGCTATCAAGACGGATATCTCCAAAGCATATGATAGAGTGGAGTGGGCTTTTTTGGATAGAGCAATGGAAGTGTTAGGCTTCTCGGATGTGTGGAGAGGCCTCATTATGAGCACTGTCTCATCAGTAAGGTATCAAGTCCTTATCAATGGAGTCCCCTATGGGAAGATCACGCCTTCTCGCGGTCTACGCCAAGGGGATCCCCTTTCCCCATACCTTTTCGTGCTATGTACGGAAGTCCTTGTTCAGATGTTGCGGCTGGCAGAACAGAAGAAACTCATATCTGGACTGCGTGTAGCGAGAAGAGCTCCACCGGTTTCCCATCTACTTTTTGCGGATGAAAGCATGATATATTGCAAGGGGAGTGATGGAGAACTGGATCAGATTCTACAAATCCTTCATCGCTACAGTCTAGTCTCGAGCCAAAGGATTAATTATCAAAAGTCAAGTGTGTACTTTGGGAAGAACATTCCGTTGGAGAGGAGGGCAGAGATCAAAGCAAGTCTGGGAATTGAAAAATCGGGTGGGGAGGGTTTCTACTTGGGGCTCCCTGAATCGTTTGGGGGTTCAAAAGTGTCTATCCTTGGCTACCTTAAAGAAAACCTCAGCAAACGAGTGCAAGGTTGGCAAACAAAATATCTGAACCCGGCAGGAAAAGAGGTTCTGCTAAAGGCTGTGGCGATGGCTCTCCCTACATATACTATGGCGTGCTTCTTGCTCCCCAAGACCATTTGCAAGCAGATTATGGCTCTAATGTCAGATTTCTGGTGGAGAACAAGACATGATTCAAAAGGGATGCACTGGAAAAGTTGGGAGAACCTTTGTAAAGCTAAAGAGTGCGGGGGTTTAGGGTTTAAAGATCTGGAGGCTTTTAACCTTTGCGCTGCTGGGAAAACAATTATGGAGGATGATCACAAACAAGCAGTGTTTAATGACCAGAGTTTTTAAGAGCCGCTATTTCAGGAATTCTGATCCCCTAAATGCTTCTCTTGGTTCAAGACCTTCTTATGCTTGGAGAAGCATCCACGCGGCACAAAAACTTGTCCAACAGGGAGCTAAAGTAATCATAGGAAATGGGCGTAAGACAAGTGTGTGGAGTGAGCGATGGATAATGGCTAAACCGGCTTCAGCGGTCCTGTCTTTGAAACGCCAAGCAGTTTCTTCACACATGTACGTCCCAGAAAATCTGCTTGTTAGTGACCTTTTGTGTGGTAATGGCAGTGAGTGGAACCAAGAGATCCTGCAGAGATGGTTTACTGAGGAGACACGGGCTAGAATAAAAGCGGTGAGACCAGCAAGGAAGAATAGCGAAGATACATACTCCTGGGAGTATACGAAATCAGGCCACTACACAGTAAAATCAGCGTACTGGGTGCAGATGAACGTTCTAGTAGAGAAGGAAGTAACACAGATGGTGCTGCAGCCCAGTCTGGATGCTCTTTATCAGCAAGTGTGGAGTCTTCCACTACAAGAAAACGAATAATTAACGAGGGCACATTTCCTCGTAAA
>JABAYD010049108.1:0-10757 GCA_014822095.1 Diplotaxis tenuifolia
AAAGTATGTGATTGGATGATTATTTTGTGTGACATGATATAGCTCATAAAACTTTATTTAGAGCTTTTAATAGAGTATGATAAGAAGGGATTTAAAAGAGTTTTTATAAATACTAGATCCAATAAGGAGAAATTTGGACAAAAACTGAACAAAAGAAATGAATTTGAGGTCGAGTTAATTGTGATGAATTGCTAGGTTTCAAAATTTCCTTTCTTTCCCTTCTCCGCATTATTTTATAGCTGATCATTCGCTAACTTTCTACGATATTCTCTCTATAGTCGGTTTGTATGTGGCGACGATCTTCAGACTTCGTTTGACCTGGTCAACGCTGGGATGTTAGCTCCTCGATTCGTGCTGGTTTAAATTCGACATAAATCTCATCTCTTCGAAGTCGGCTGCTACTAGGCTGAGATGATTACCGATTTAGGGCCCCAACAATCTTGATACAACTCTTATCTTTTTACTCACTATTCTTCCCAACACTATATTTTTCTGGTATGTTATTTCTCTTGTATTCTCGTATGTTAATGAATCACGACTCCGACTCCGACTCCGACATCACATAAGCAAATAGAGAGCAAGATAATCCACATACGAAAGCTTACAGAATTCCCCAAAACTTCTGAGAATTTGTCTTTTCAAGATCGGGATCTAAATTCATTATATCTAACATTTGCAAAAGGTCGGTGAAATTATGAATTGCGATCGGATTTTACAAAAGAGTATAAGGAAGAAGAAGTTTGTCATTAAGATAAAGGGCATCTGCTTCTGACCATTCCTTATATATATATTTCAACTTGTTGGAATTTGGGTCCTTGATAGATTGTTCTTTCTAGATCAGTTGAAGTTGGATAATGAATGTCTTGGAGGGTGTAAGCACTCTTGTATGGACGATGGACTTCTCTTCTAAACTATGGATTGCTTCAAAGATGTGTTGCTACTTGCTACTCTTAAGACACATGATCACCCTGTTTAGTGTCTAAGATGGTCCGACAGGAGATCACGCTCTTTAGTGTTAGGGTAAATATTCTTGTTCTGAATAGAGAAAACAATTCCACAAAGAAAACTGATAACTTAGAGTTTTATTTATTAATGATTGGATCTGCAAACTCAGCTAGTACACGACATAAAGAAGAAAAGACATGCCAACTCCTAAGTTAAGAAAATACTAAATCTAAAAAAGAACGATATAGGAAATCCTATTAATAATTTGAGTTTGTTTACTTGGTTTAAAGCATAATCCTAGTTGTTTTTCATAGGCATGGACAGTCGAATTCAAATCAAAATTTTTTTTTAAAGCATAATCCTAGTTGTTTTTCATAGGCATGGACAGTCGAAATTCAAATCAAAATTTTTTTTTTTGGCTCATTCGAGTTTTTGGGTAATTGGGGTCATAAATTTTAGCTCCATTCGAATAGTATAAAAGTTCAGGTCGGATTCGATTCAGGTTTAGTTGGGTTCAATTCGGGGTTAGTTATATGTCCAAGATATTGCAACCTGAAATAGTTTTGGTTTCGAATATTAATTGTGTGAGAACCGAAATTTTTATTGTCGATTTTAATTAATGGAGGAAAGCAAAGATTCTCAACTTTCCTTGAGGACTCGGATTCCCTGCGTAAACATATAAATAAGAAAAATAGACAATAACAAAATATCGTAAAAAAATTGCACATAAGCGTTTTATTGATTAAGATAAAGTATAATTTACAGAGTTTCATCGAAAACATGATGGATGGAAATTTTGTTGACAATGGAGAACAAAAGAACAAATCAGTAAAACTTGTAGGTATTGAACTCGCTAGCCTATCCATCTAAATCCCAAGTTCTCCTACATCTAACTATAATTTCCTAAGGTCTGCTTTTTGGTCCCTTCCTTAGAGCTTGAGGTCTTGTATATATAATCTCCCAGAGTCAGCCATCTTTCCTTATTTCCTTGAGATTCTGAATATCCTTTTCTCGCTTTCTTCTTTATCTTTCTTATTTTCGTATTTATCTTGAAAACCTTGCATTTATTTTATTCCTTCCATTTTCTTTATCAGGTTAACTGTCATAAGGTTGGACACGGGCCTAATCTCGAGTCATAACTGCAAGTGGGTTTTTCGTCGTATCTCATGCCGTTTTGGGCCGTTTTATGACTTTGCGTGTTTTACGATTATTCTTTGAAGAAGTCAATACCTTGTCTGAAGTCCATTTCTGTATCATTGGATCTGCTTGAAATTATTTTACGAGAAAACACGTCTTGCTTGTTTCCATCGTAAAATTTTGGACGGAAAGCTTTGATTGAGACGTAACGAAAAGTGTTTTTGACCAAGACTCAAAGGAGAAAATCATAACGAGGTGGGAGTTGAATAAGGGTGAAACGAGATGATGGTGGGCTGGTCTTGCCATGAAGGCGAGATGGAGCAATAGCGATTGCGCTCGCCGTGATTGTGAGAAGAGACGGTCGGCTCGTGGTCTCCAGTGAGGGCGAGACACGATGATGGTGTGTGGTTTCGCCATGAGGACGAGACAGCTGGCTGGTGGTCTCGTCGTGAGGGCGAGATGAGATAATGGTGTCTAGTCTCGCCATGAGGGTAAGATGATATAGGAGTGTGTGGTCTCGCCATGATGGCGAGGCAAGATGGTGGTGTATGGTCTCACCATGAGGGCGCGATTAGATGGTGGGGCGTGTAGTCTTGCCATGAGGGCGAGACAAGATGGCATGACGGGGGATCTCGCCATGATTGACAAGATGTTGTTCTATCGGCCTAAGATTTCGTATGCTTGCGCAGCTTTTCCTTAAGCACTAATTTCTGTTGAAACTTCTTTGGAGTTATTTTGAATGTTTTTGTAAAGGATAGCTCTTTGCTGGTTAGAGCATGTACATTGAGAGATCATATAAAGAGTTTACACGTTTGCCAAGAAAAAAATTAAAATAGTTCCACTCTCATGAGCCTTCCTCTCCCAAGCTCTCTCCGGTGAACCTCTTTTTGGCGAGTTCATCACTGTTTATGGGCTTCACGACACGTGGCGGCCCACGATTGGTTCGATTATTATCTTTTTTTTTAAAACAAAAATCAAACAGAAAAAAAATTAATAATAAAAAATTAATAATTTGAACCCCAGAAGGGGGTTCACCGATATACATGCTCTTAGTAGCGTAGTAATCTTGGATGTTGATTTCAAGATTACCAATTTTGACATCAACAATCGGATTATCAGTTCTAAATATGTTGAGTTATATTTGATTAAACTCAATATATTTCCAATATTTTCAATAAATTTATGTATGTGTCTTCCTCAAACCATATTAGTAACCTTCAAAACAACTTTTGGAGATTTGTCTATCAACCATATGAGACAAGTCTTTGCTTTATATGTGACAACACTAGACATATCATTGTTCATGACAAATCAAAAGCCTACTACGAATAAGGATCACACATAATGAAATATGAACAAATTAAAATTGACAATTAGTAACTCTATAAACGTAAGAAACATCATCTAAATATTTAAAAAAAACATTGTTTAAATTTTAGAAGTAAACTTATTCATATTTGAACTTCAAATCGAATTGTTAATACATAAAAATATTAATATTGACTAAGTACCGAAAATATATATTAAATTAAGTATCTAAGTTAATTATTCATGTAACGGGTAATTGTTTTAGATACTCAATAATATCTTAGTGTATTTTGGATACATATTAAGAGTTGAGATGGATTTTGGTACAAGTTCTCTTTGGAATTTTGAATTTTTAGATATCTATTTGGATTTGAGTTTGGTTCGGGAAATATCGTAAAAAAACGATTTATTCATTATTTATGCCGCGTTTGGATTCATTTTCATCGGGAGGATTGGATTTTTGATTCGGTTTATTTTCCCAACCCAACTTCTTGGTTTACATAAAAATTAATTACAACTTATTAAAAGATTAAACCATCCATCTGGTTCTCTGTTTTTGGTTTTCTCCTCTTCCTTCTTGTGTACAAAATACACTAAGTGTTGGAGTTCTTTCTAATGGCCCTTCGTTTTTTTCTCTTGTTGTTGGCCCATCCCAAAAGACTAGTGGATCTTGATTCAAGTAAACAATATTATTTCAGGGCTGTAGAGGTCTTGTCTCCTCCCATTTAACTTTGATAGCCCGATCCATCTCCAATCTGACTCAGCTGGATTGTTCATCATGCGTGGATGAACAATATGGGTCTCCTTTGTCCAATTTAGTTCAAGTGCATCGTCCTCGTTTTCCTCCCCATTTCTCGCCCAGACAACTCCATCTCCATCATCTATCTCTGGTTCGTGCAGCTCCTCATCTTCTGGTTCGAACTCCAGCTCGTAATGATTCACTTTTACTTGACTAGACTGATTGGTGATAAAGTTTTGTCCAATGGTGGCTGCACCTTCCCCTCCTCCTTTAAAATGATTTTGCATCAAATCTAATTTATCTAAAATAAAAAGGATTAAGTTAAAAATTTTGAAAGTGGAGCTACTTGTATACTTACATTGGAGATCAACCTGGTACGCATTGCTGTTGATTATTTTCCAGCAATTTGAATGCACCATCTACCCTTGGAATCAGCTTATATTTCATTTCAGTAGGAAACCTCTCCTCAGGTGGTTCCACACAAATCACCTGGTTCCAGCACCATCTCCTTCTTGTATTTGTTCTCTTTCATTGCATACATCGTAGTGCGTTCTCGTTATATCTAATACCAATGTGTAGTGACTTACATTTATACAATTGATTAAAAATTGTAAGCAAGATATATTCATTATCCAAATAGAGAGAAATTGGCGATAATGGTTTTAGCCACAGTAAAAATCACTAGTAGCCCATTGGTTAAGGTTAAAAGGCTTCGATGTCCATGTCTGGGGTTTGAAACCCAAATAACATAATTTCTTGCAGATTGTAGGATGCAAGTTTATCCAAGTTTCCAGAGTACTGTAGACAAAGCCATTCATTGTGGTTGGCTGCGGAGTAGGTATGTCCATCGAGAGTGTCATACATGCATAACTATTCGACGACCCAAGTGTTATGATGAGAGTTTCATCATGGAATCATCGCATAGTTGTTTATCAGGATAGCATATGTTACAGGTAATTGATCATCATACGTAATAAAGTTGAGAATTACATGATGATGTAATTGTTACCCTGTTAAGGTAAAAAAATTTCACGATTATTTCTTAATCATTATCCCTCTTTATTGACATCTTTTAGTGCTATGAACTCATATTATGTAGTAGAACTTTCATGTAAGTTAGCTTCTTGGAAATCTATGAAATTCCACTTTCCCGAGCAAAAACACATAAGCACTTATAGAAGAATTATTTTCTATGTTGGTAATCGAGTTTGCATTTGAATATCATACTACCGCTGAAGGAAATATGACATATGACAATTATGGTATCTTTCACGTATTTGAGTATCATTCAAGGCCTGCCAATTGAGTATTGGGATTACTAGTGTAGATACTCAAACTCTCTATAGCATATACTTGACTATGTGCTCATCATGTCATACATTAAGAAACACTCACTTCTAAATACTGGAGTGATAGTTCTTCTTATGTATTATACACAAGCCGCACACTCACATCCACCAGATTGCTCTTGGAAGAATAATTCTCACTACTGATATTAATTTTTAAAAATAATCAGAAGAATAAGACCATGTCCAAAATAGTTATTTATATCATGTTTGATTAGGAAAATTAACAGAACTATTTTTTCTCTCTTTTTTATATGTTGTGATTATTTCACAAAAAAATCAAATTTTCTTTGCTCTTCGAGAGCGTCTATCTTCACAGTTAATTTCAAAGATTTACGGGATTAACAAGTCAGCTATTGTCTGTTGAGGCATATCTCTAGAGTTTTTTTTGGTTTGAAAACAGTTTGTTTTCGAAGGTTAAAGAACATATAAAATCTCGACGTTGAAAGGAGAAAGCGACCATGGCGGCGATTAGGGTTTCCTCATGAAACTCCAGATCTTAGATATGTTTCTTGCTGATACTCTCAGCTGTTTTGGGAACAAATCGAGCTGCTCCACGTCCGCTTGGTCCTAACAACTATTAACGCAAATTTTACGAGATTTGTGGGAGATTAAGTAGATCTCAGTAGAGCGTGTTCGGGGATCCTCTCCTGCTTCTGGAGGAGGAGTTTTGTTTGGAGCGTTATCATTAAGATTGTGTGGCTTCTCAGTCTAAATATTGCGGAAATTCTACAGATATATCCCTCAGATCTATTGAATCGAAGATGAATCGGGGTCGCAAGAAAGAGAACCTTTTCTGCTTGACGAACTCAAAGAAAGAGAGCTGTTGGGAGAAGGTGTAATGGTGGATATCCCAGATTTGGAGGTGGAGGACCTCATCGAAGAAAATACCTTAAGTGTCATTGTCCGCTGTTTAAACCCTCAGGCTTATAAAGTTAGTGGTCTCATTAAAGCTCTCCCACCAATCTGGGGCCTGGAAGATAGAGTCAGAGGAAGAGGTGTAGGTGATGATAGGGCGCAATTCATATTCAATTTCGAGAATGACCTGAATTATGTCCTTTTTAAGGGACCATGGTTCGTTAATGGGTGGATGGTCTCAATGGACCAATGGCGGCCTAATTCTCCTCCGGAGTTCCTCCAAAGAATCCCCTTCTGCAGGCTAAAGAAGGCACTGCCCAATGTGATCTCTGAAACACAAGACGCTTTTGTTGAAGAGAGATTAATCTCTGACAATATCCTCGTAGCTCACGAACTACTTCACGCCCTTACTTTAGACAATAAGTGTTCGTCGGAGTACATTGCTATAAAAACAGATATCTCCAAAGCTTATGACCGGGTGGAGTGGTCCTTCCTGGATAAAGCGATGCATGTCTTTGGATTCTCGGAAGCTTGGAGAAAACTCATTATGAGCTGTGTCTCATCGGTCTGTTACCAATTTCTTATCAATGGAGAACCGCATGGGAGCATAGTACCGACTAGAGGACTTAGACAAGGATACCCTATCTCTCCTTATCTCTTCGTCATTTGCATGAAGTGCTTGTGCAGATGCTTAAGATTGCGAGGAAGCGGAAACTCTCGGGTCTAAGAGTAGCTAGAAGAGCTCCACTAGTCTCACACTTCCTGTTTGCAGATGATAGTATGCTCTACTGTAAAGGGACTGATGAAGAGCTGAATGAGGTGATGAACATTCTCCAGCGATATAGCTTGTGCTTAGGTCAGAGGATAAATTATGAGAAGTCAAGTGTGTACTTTTGTAAGAATATCCCGTCAAGCACCCGTGAGGAGATCAAAACAAAGCTACACATTGAGAAGACAGGAGGAGAAAGGTTCTATTTGGGTTTACCAGAGTCATTTAGTGGGTCAAAAGTGTCCATCCTCAGAAACGAGAATATGGACTAGAACGTCTTAGGATGGCATAATAAGTTCTTCTATTCAGCAGGGAAGGAAGTACTGCTAAAAGCTGTGGCGTTGGCACTGCCCACTTACACAATGGCGTGCTTCATGTTGGGGTCAAAAACCGTCACGACGAAGTTAGTATCAAAACTTTCGATAAAAATATGTATCTCTGATTTCTTTACGAAAGAAATCGTAAAATCAAATCCTTACAAAGAGTTCTACGATTACAATCGTATCTTCGTTAAAAACTCGATCACTCGAAAAACGAAAATCAACAACGACGAGGATTCGGCTCGATCATCGCAATCCAGCCAACGGTACGCCCGACTCGGTCGTTATAGCAACAAGGCTTAAGCCAAGCTTGGTCGCTATAGCGACCGAGCTCAAGCATAAGATCGGTTGCTATAATGATCGAACGTACGTACATCACGGTCTTTCCGTACCATCCGACCTCTTCCGAAATGACGATACAATGTACGACTATGCAATCTCAACTATCCTCATTGCAACCTTCCGCAAACCATGGCTCGACCATTTCTTGATTCTCGATCAAATGGGATCGTGAGTCTGCGGGAAATGTTTTTATCAAAGAAACCGTAATAAAACGTCGAGAATCAAAGAACGGTCCAAAGAGTCCTAAAACTTGATTCTAGGCCCACTTTACGATTTCTTAGACCCATAACCCGTTAAACACTAAGTTGGTTATGCTTGGACGAATAAATGTAAGATTCCGCATAAATGGAAAGTTTCCGCAGATAATCATGAAGATCGGAAAAATGAAATATCTCCATTTTTGGACTATGACGGCTTAAGGAAAAAAGAGGAAGGCGCAAACCGACCTAGAAGGGAGTATAGAAGGAGGTCAAGACGAGAGGCATAGAAGAGAGCATTCTACACAGCAAATTAGCACTTAGAGAAATTTAGGCATTTTTCCATTTTTGTTATTCTAGCTGCGACTCAATTAGGTTTACCCGCCTTTGGGTTTTAGAACTAAGAATCTCGCCGATAGCTCTCGCAGCCTAGGCACCTTACCTTGTTGTTACGCTCAAACGCGAATTCGGGAATACGAATCTATTTTTGCCCTCTTTTCTTTATGATTTATTACCGCTTTATTGTCTTTACTCATGTTCTGATTGCTTGGCGTGTGGTTTCTCAGATATCCGGGACCTCAGGAAAATTAAGGTTTTCCTAGTTTTCTTATTTATACGATATATTGAGGTGCGAATTTTGGTTCCCACAGTTTGGCGCTAGAAGAAGGGGGGGTGGTGACACGGATCAATCTTACTCGCAAAAACCACTCAACAATCGGAAATTTTCCAGACGACATCTCATTCAAGGGGGGGGGGGGTAAGCTATGGTCGAACAGACCAAGCCTCGCAAAGATCTCCTTGTTATCGAGGTAACAATTCATGACATCGACGTCACGAGGATAGTGGTCGACACCGGAAGCTCGGTTAACATCATTTTCAAAGAAACCCTAGCAAAGATGAAGGTCGATCCATTAAAAATCACGGAGGATCCCTGTCCACTAATAGAGATTTCGAGAGAACCTACCGTCGCCTTAGGATCGATCATCTTCGCGGTAAAAGCCGGAACTGCAATAAAACTCACGGAATTCCTAGTAGTGGACCGTCCAGCGTCGTACAACGCGATCATGGGTACGCCTTGGATGAATTCCATGAGGGCCATTCCATCGACATATCATATTTGCCTTAAATTTCAGACTCTCAACGGTATCTAAACAGTTTGGGGAAATCAGAGAATATCGCGGGTCTGCTTCGCCGCGGAACTCAAACAAAGGAAGTCCGATTCTAAAGCCCCTTCTAGAAAAACAAGGAAAACGGTTCCAGAAGAGGACACTCAGGATTTGGCCGAACTCTTCTGGCAATCTCGAAAGGCGGAAGCCCTAGAAGAAAACGCGAACTAACCTGTGAACCCGTGGTAACAGTTTGTCTCGACGAAGCATTCCCAGAACGTTGCATGGAAATCGGAGCCAATCTTTGCGAGCCTCTGAAGACAAAACTCATAGCTTGTCTAAAGATGAATCTCCATACTTTCGCATGGGCCGCGGAGGATATGTCAGGAATCGACATTAACATTACCTGCCATGAATTGAATATCGATCCAACGTTCAAACCAATCAAGCAAAAAAGGCGAAAGTTAGGACCCGAACGGGCAACCGCAGTCAACGAGGAAGTTGAAAAACTCCTAAAAGTACGGTCCATAACGGAAGTCCGGTATCCTGATTGGCTTGCAAACCCCGTCCTCGTCAAAAAGAAGAAAGGAAAATGGCGAGTGTGCGTCGATTTTACCGATCTCAACAAAGCATGCCCGAAGGATAGTTTCCCTTTGCCGCACATCGATCGGTTAGTCGAAACAACGGCAGGAAATGAACTCTTGTCCTTTATGGACGCATTCTCAAGGTACAATCAGATCATGACGAATCTCGATGATCGCGATAAAACTGCATTTATTATCGCGGAACTTATTGCAATAAAGTAATGCCATTCGGCCTTAAGAACACTGGCGCGACGTATCAAAGACTTGTCAACCGGCTGTTCTCCGAGCAACTCAGAAAGACTATGGAGGTCAACATCGATGACATGCTCGTCAAATCCCTCCACGCAAACGACCACGTCACCCATCTAGAAGAGTCCTTCGATTGGTTAAATTCGCACAACATGAATCTTAATCCAGCTAAGTGCAGATTCACCGTAGCATCGGGCAAATTCCTCAGTTATTTAGTTACTTATCGTGGGATGGAAGCCAACCCCAAACAAATCGATGCACTCATCGGAATGGCTTCCCCTAGGAAACAAGCGAGAAGTGCAAAGGTTGACCGGAAGAGTCGCATCACTCAACCGGTTCATATCCCGCTCAACGGATAAGTGCTTACCTTTCCACGATGTCGGGAACAAAAAGTTTGAGTGGTCGGACGAATGCGAGAATGCTTTCAAACAGCTGAAGCATTATCTGGCAACTCCTCTAATTCTCGCAAAACCCGTGGAAGAGGAACCCCTATTTTTATATATAGCAGTAGTATCAGAAACGGCCGTAAGCCGCGCCCTGATCCGGGAAGAGAGCAGAGAACAAAAACCAATTTTCTACGTAAGCAAAACATTGTTAGATTCCGAAACGCGGTATCCTCAGATGGAAAAATTAGCATGCGCAGTCGTAACATCAGCACGAAATCTTCGGCCATATTTTCAATCCGCAAAGTCCAAGCCAGTCGGGAAGACTATCCAAATGGGCCGTCGAGCTCAGCGAGTACGATTTAGATTATCGGCCCAGGACAAGCGCGAAGTCTCAAATACTCGCGGATTTTCTAGTGGAACTACCAACAAAATCCATAACCAACGAAGAGCCAAATTCGACTTGGCTCCTTC
>JABAYD010049110.1:0-15672 GCA_014822095.1 Diplotaxis tenuifolia
TTTGGCTCTCGGATTCTTTAAGTGGTTCTCTTGACCAGAAAATATCGACCATGAACAAACAAAGCATCGATCATATATGTAACTATATTGACCATGGTGCACCGTTAGCATAGCCATGATCAATCAAAACAATACAATCCATGTGTTTTTCTATATGCCAAGCAAATGATCTTATCTTGTAACAATCAGATTCGATTCTAGGGTTTAACAATCTATAAACAATACTAGCAATCAAAATAAGGTTTCAAGGCCTTTAGGATTAAATTCTCAGATTAGAATAAAACATTCAATCTATCAATCCTAAACTCAAATAATTCTATCATTCAAAACAAGAATAATTTTATGAAACCTCAATGAACACTATTATAGATTTCTTGATTTCATACCTATTGGTTTTTATCAATTAGGGTTTATAGGAATACCTTTGTTTGAAGATTATTAACCAGACCACCTTTAGACAGAGAGTAGACCGCGAACGGATCAGGAACACACCAAAGCTTCTTATTGGCTGGTCGGGTTGCTTGTACGGACGGTACCAGCCGGATGGGAGCTTATCGGATGGTCGGGTGGTGGCTGGTAGATCAAGAAGGAGCCGCAGCTATGATGAAGGCATCTAGGGCTTTCACCTTGTTCTTAAAGATATTAGAAGCCGGACCACCATAAATAGCTTGGACGGCTGGTAGTTAAGCTTAGGGCTTTCACCTACAAAAAGTAAAGTTAGCTAGGGTTTTCTCCAGCAAAAAAAAGTCACAAAACGAGAAAAAGGGTGTAAGGCGGCTGGTTTGATGGCCGGGTAGAAGGAAAAATAGCTAGGGTTTTCTGTATGGGAAAAAGGAAATTAGCCCGGCGGTTGTTTCTGAGCGTGAGGGCACGTCCGGTGTCAGATTGTCAAGCGGTAACTGATTCTTCTCGGCGAAGGCTTCGAATTGATATCTTACTCGTTCTCTGGGTCCACACGGTTTGAGAGAACGAACGATTTGAAGTTGCCCCAGAATTAGGGTTTTATATGGATGTGCGGTGCACACTAAAACTAGGCGTGAGGGCGCGTCGATGGTCAGATTGACAAGACGTTTGCACCGACGGATTTGTCTCGTCAAGAGCTTCGATTTGATATATTGATCGTCTTCTGGATCCTCACGGTTTGGAAGAACGACCTCTTTTAAGTTGCGCCGTCAAAGAAGAAGATAGAAGGCACCGGCTAGGGTTTTTGGTTTCTAGTTTTTAGGGTAGGGACTATCGTGCTGATAACGTGTTGTGGAATGATGATTTTATTCTCATTCATGTCTCTCCTTATATACAAGTAATACACCGTCATAAGGAAGAGATAAACACTATCCATAAGATAAGGATAACTATAACACATAATGAGATAAATACTATGCCAACCATATAAATAATTCCTAACAAATCCCAAGCTTTCGGCTTTTTGAAATCTTCAACCGAGTTTTGTTGTTACTTACCGGGCCGTTGATTGTGCATTATGGTTATATATGGTTTAACGTGAGCCCAACTCATGAAAAATCAGTAAGCCAGCTATGTTAAATTATAGCATCAGCCCAAGACATTACTACTTTTTGAATGACTTAAGAGCATCTTCAATCTCCAATGGTGTTACCACCACTGAAGTCTTTAGAAAAGTACTTTTTAATTATCTTTTCTAATTTTTTTTAAAAAAATTAATCAATCATAAACCACCACATATCAATGGAACCCACAAATAGTTAACAGATTCCACCAAATTAATTTTTAGCTAAGGATTTTAACGACACAAAAACCTAAAAAAAGTGGGCTTCATATAGTTTTATAAGGATTTTTTTGTAAGGATTCCAATTAAGGATCATTGTTGCCCTTGCTCTAAGAAAAGCGGACAAAAAAAAAAGAAATATTCCAATTGTTTTTTACGTGGAAGAAATATTCCAATTTGATAAAGATATTCAAGCCCTAGTTTATAGCTGAAAAAGTAGCTCCTATGAATTTTTTTTTTTTTTGTCAAGAAGTAGCTCCTATGAATTAGACACAATTATGGTTAAATATCCGTCTCTGATCTCGGCTTTTCAGTGGAATAAAAAGTGGAGGTTGAGAAGAGTAAGGAGAAAAACGAGTAGAAGACAAAGATGTTCAAGTGTGTCTCAAAACTCTTGGTCTGGTCTGATCCGTTCTCGATATTTTAGCAACCTATCTCACGGTTGCATCTCCATCTCGATCACCACATCGTCTATACATGAGTTTGGTGGAACACTACAACTGTTATTTTCGCAACCTTTATCGCTGCCAATTCCCTAGAAAGCGTCAACTGTTATCATTAACATTAACATCTTCTGGGAATATAGTTGAATCATCCAGATATGACTTTCCCAAGCATGGGAGAACACAAGCTGGTGGTTCTTCGTGGTTGATTATATACTCCGTTTGCAGAAAAGCATTTATTTATAACCCTGCCACCAGACAAAGCGTAACCTTACCCACCATCAAATCCAACATCTTTGCTCAAAAAGAACCTATTAAGTATGTCTACTACTTTTTTGGACACGATCCTGTTCTTGATGAATACAAAATTGTCTGCAGTATTGTGATATACCCTGAAGATCATGAGAAGATAACCTCCTAGTATTGAGTCTTCGTACTGGAACCAAGAGGTATTTGGAAAAGAGTTGAATATTATTGAAGTATATCTTAAACATAAATATATATACTTCAAATATACAATTTCATACTTATTTTGATATGATCTCTAACAATAGGTATTTGAAATTTAAATAAGTACCTTAAATACTCAATTATATATAAATAAGTATATATTTTTAGGTTTGCTTTGAAATTTTAGATTTTACTTCGGATATATCCGAACCGATCCGATATAACATGAAGCCGAACGAGATAGTTATTTTATGGGTTCTACAATGTGATATATCCGATAAACTGACTCGGACCGATGTGTTATATCCGATCTTGATCCATACTTACAAATTGACTAGTATGAGACCTAATACAAAATAGAAATGAAATCCAAAAGACCCGATCTGAACATGTACCCGAACACCTAAGTCTAATAATCTAGTATTAGTACTTAATATGCATTGACCAATCTATATACCTTTGAAAAATGTGATTAATCAACAGTATTAATTAGTTTACAAATACACTTATACATTTATATATACAAACAAAAATATCTAAATATTAGTTATTTTATAATTGTATTAAACTTAAAGAAGAAAAATTAAAAATTATATTTGAATACAAGCTAGTAGAAAATATATAAATATATATTTTAATTTTTGTTTTAAATTAAAATAAAATAAAACAATTATTAATATAAATTTGGGCGTAGTGCAGATTAAAAATTTAGTTAATTAGAAAATATCATAAAAACTCTCTAGACCCTTCGCTAGGCGATTTCCCGAACTCTCAAGGAGAACGCAAACCAATAAAGAATCTTCATCAAAAATCTCAGATTTTTGACATGCAAATGGATGAAAAAGCAGAGGATGTGAATCAACAACAATACCAGCAACCAGATCCGACCAAAACCATCTGGAAGGCCTTGCAAGATCTCAATTGGATCCGACAGAGAGATGGTCGGTTCATGAAGCTGCGAAGGAGAAGTTTGAAAAGGATCATAGCCTTTGTTTGTTGGCTAAGGGACTTAATCCCGGACATCAGAATTCAGCTGGTATTAAAGTATCCCTCCCTAGGCAGTGGGAGCTAGTAGGAAAGGTGGAAGGTCAAGTTAATGACGACGGTACCATGAATTTCTACTTCCAATCAGAGCATTACCTTCTTATGGTGTTGGAGAAGCAACCGTATAACTATAGAGGATGGTTGGTGGCTATTGATCGATGGTCCAATCGCAATAGTCCAAAGTTCTTGAACCATATACCTTTTAAGGTTAAGATACTCATTAGTCCAAAGTTGTGTACTTTGTGTGGAAGCCTTCGCCATGAGTTCCAAGTGTGTAAGGAATACTCTCAAATGCAACAGAGAAAATATGAGTTGATGGATATAGGTACTAATCCTTACATGCCAAAGCAAGAAAGATCAACAGCTATCAGAGAGTATATAATGTTAAAGGAAGTTGAGGAAGCATCAGGTACATCAATGCAAGATGAAACCAATCAGACTGAAGCAAAACAAATCCAATCAAAATCAGGGTTAAATACAACTGATCAACATACAGATCCCCATGCACCCCAATAAGAGAAAGGAGTAAAAAAGAAGACACCTGAAGATGCAGAAGAAAAGGAGGCTGCTTCATCGAAAAGGCTTGAGACAGAACATCCTAACCAAGGTTTGGTGGTTCTCCTCAAACCACCACAAAAGCCATGAAGCTCCCGCATTGGAATTGTCAGGGATTGAGAAGCTCCTTGGCAATTCCTCATTTAAAGGACACCAAGAAATCCTTTAACCCAAACATAATGCTTCTTGTTGAAACCCAAAAATATAGATAGTGTTGTAGAAAATCTAGCTGGAGATCTAGGTTATAGAAATATTTTTGTGATGGCCCATATAAGATTCAATTCTACCGAGATAGCTAGAGAAAGAGCATTTATCTCAAAGGAGGTATGATGGATTTCGAAATTAATGGTGAAACCCATCATTATCTCGAAAGAGAATGTTGGGGTTAAAAGTCTCACATTGGAAATATGTGAGAGACATGAAGAATATATAAGACTTGAACCAGTTTATTAATTGCCAATTATTAGAGTAGAAGCAAAATTTTAAAAAATCAGTCGTTCTTTGCGTATCAAACCCTGGTTGGAGACAAGGAAGCTAGTAACCTTACGTATTTACAGCTAGATCAAAGGAAAGTTTTGAAAATTTGTGGCCGAAATTGTTGTTATAATAAAGTGGCCAGAAGCATTAGCTTCTTTGGCTCAGCTTTTTTTTTTTTTGGACAACACTTCGGCTTAGCCTAAAGGCAGGCTCTGTGCTGGAAGGCGAAGAAACTTATCACATTGTAAATTTTCAAAGTAGTGGAAATAAAAGGGTCGTCAAAAAAATGTTAATTAGTTAAAAGGTTCAGCGAAGACCACGTGATACACGTGGGAGAAGCAATACTTTCCTTTTAGTTTGGTCAAATTCTAATTGTTACGCGTTAAATCTCCGTCAACCCAATCACAACCGAACCATTCATTAATTTAAGAAGAAAAAAATCATTCAAAACCCTAAAGAAAAAAAGTCTTTAGAAGCAATAATCGCTAGGAAAGAAAGCCAACCAAATAAAAAAAGTGGAGCTCTCTCCTTCTTAGCCCAAAAGAAAAACGGAAGACGCAACCAAATACTCAAAGGTGAAGTTTAATCTCTTTCGGATTCAATACTATGCTACAGAGCTTGTGATTGGTTTTTGGGTTTCGAATTTTTCTGTCGGCGGCTTACAGTAAAAAAAAATCGATGTTTTCGGTGTTAATCCCTAGCCATATCATTTTTTTTTGTGTGATCGATTCTGATGTTTTTCCTTGTTACAGGTGCTGAGATGTGTCTGTTGATTGCTTCTAGTCTATGGGTTCCTGCGACATTCTGAGTGTATTGTTCGGTTTAGGTGTTTGGTGCATTGCTTATTTATCACTCGCCGTCTTTGCATCTTTTAGAATCCTTCACTCTGTTTGCTCTATTTGAGCTTTTCTTTTGTGGAAGATATTGCTCTGTTACAATGGGTTACGCCCAACTCGTTATCGGTCCAGCAGGCAGCGGAAAGGTCATTAGTTGGTCTTCTCATGTCAAATTTTGTTCTGTAATAACTGTGAGATTTTGTCTAATTCATTTTTGGGGGTTATTTTTTCTTTGGATCAGTCTACTTATTGCTCATCTTTGTATGAACACTGTGAAACCGTCGGCAGAACAATGCATGTTGTTAACTTGGATCCTGCTGCTGAAATCTTTAATTATCCTGTGGCTATGGGTGAGTTATTCAGTCAATCCCTTGGGGTTTTAGGGCCTCAACTTTCTTGGTTTCACTAAAAGCTAATACTTTTATTTTGTGGCTGTTTGCAGATATACGAGAGCTTGTTTCTTTGGAAGATGTAATGGAGGAGCTTGGGCTTGGTCCTAATGGTGCCCTCATGTACTGCATGGAGTATCCTTTTTGTTGTTACATGGTCATAAAATTAGAATTTAAAACTACCTCCTGTCGTGGTGCTGTTGCCTTTATCTGTTGGAAAATTGCATGGAGAATCCTTAACTTTTAATTCATAGATACCTCGAGGATAGCTTACATGATTGGGTGGACGAAGAATTGGAGAACTACAGGGACGATGATTACCTTATATTTGATTGTCCAGGTGCATACATGATCAATAAGTTTATATGTCTGATCTTTTATCGAGTGGTTTCTGTCACCAGTTTGGTGTTGGCGAATTTGAAGCATCCCAAGTGTGTTTTTTTTTAATCACTAAATTCTTTTAAAATGTATGCTGTTAATAGGCCAGATAGAACTGTTTACACATGTTCCTGTGCTCAAGAACTTTGTGGCGCATTTGCAACAGAAAAACTTCACAGTCTGTGTTGTTTATCTGCTTGATTCGCAGGTTTTATACCAATTTCTGTTTCTTTTTCTCTACTTACTACCATTGTCGTGAAAAACCAATTTGCGTTGATAAAATTATATATCTTGTTGGAGCAGTTCATAACAGATGTCACTAAGTTTATCAGCGGTTGCATGTCGTCTCTCTCTGCAATGATCCAGCTTGAATTACCACACATCAACATCCTCTCAAAGATGGATCTCTTGCAGGATAAAAGCAACATTGATAAGTATGGGTTCCTTTCTTTTTCGTTTTCCGTTGCTGCTGTTTCGAGATAAGTAAATTTTGCGTTGGGTTTATCATGACTTTAGCTACTTGGATCCGGAGCCTCGCACATTGTTGGCAGAGTTAAACCAAAAGATGGGTCCTCGATATGCGAAATTGAACAAAGCCTTGATTGAGATGGTATGTAAAATGGTTTTAATCAAATGTGTTGATCATAAAACAAGTGTATACTTGATTTTCATGATTGCGTTTTTGGATGTGGTGTGGTTATTATCAGGTGGGAGAATATGGGATGGTGAATTTTATACCCCTTGACATAAGGAAAGAGCGAAGGTAATTTACTATTTGCTCCCTATCAACTCTGATCCAATACAAAAAAGCTAATATCGACAATGTTGTCTTTGGGCAGTATTCAGTATGTTCTGTCCCAGATTGATGTCTGCATCCAGTTTGGAGAAGACGCTGACGTTAAGATCAAAGATGAGGATGAAGATTTTGGTGATGATCAGTAATTTATTACTCTGTTTCACGAACGTCTCTCTTAAAATTCTAAACAATCTTGGTCTTTGTCAAAGACCGTTGAGCTTGTGAGAACTATATTTTATTGCTCAACATCAGACCTTAACTAGTGAGAGATTTTCAACTATTCGGCACTTCTCTAACCAGACACTAGTACCAAGTCAGCGACAGTTAATCTTGTCATGCACTACAACTAGTCTTTAACAGAAAATGTTGTGATTAATATTCAAAATTTAGGTTCGCAAGACAGCTGAAGTTTAGTTAAGAATGTTAAATCTTTGTAACACAGCTATCGCCGTTGCTTTTCTTTTACTTGGTCAAGTCCATAATTTAGAGGATTGCTCATGAGTTTATAGGATTGTAGTGATCAAGTTTGTTGAAACCAACTGTTTAAGTAAACAATTGCAATTGTTTTGATGAACAGCTACAATCATCTAATCTTACTATATATTAATTGAGAAGTCATTTAAGTAATTTTTGTAGACATTTGCTTATATGAGAGTTCTTCAGTTAATTGTTATAATTTGACTAGTTGATGATTTTTCATTTTTTATTTGTTTAATAAAAGTTTTAAAAAATACAAATCTAAAATTACCTAATCTAATATATGTTTCCAAACATATAATTAAACATTTTGGTGAAAGTACGGTAGTTTAATGGTTAAAGTTTAAAAGTTTCTACACTCAGATCTGGTTCAAACTCCATACTATTTAATTTCTTGCAGATTATAGGAAATTCAGATTTAAAGTCCCGAAAAAATCGATTTATTAGTACAGACTAAATAAGAAAGGTGTACAAGAAATCTTGTATAAGTAAATCTGATCATAAAATTTTCATAAGAAGGTTTAGATAAAACAGTTAGGCGTAGATCCTCATAAATCAGGTTGTATTGTTGGTTAAGAGACTGTAAATCCACACAGAAATACAATATAGCATGGATGTTTGTAACCCGAATGGAATTCGAACTCAGACTCGAAGAACGTGAACATAATCCAAACGAAACCGTTATAGAGAAATAGTCGATCGTTAGTTTCCTTCATTTGGAAACTCTTAATTTCATCTTTGTGTGATGATTCGATTCTGTCCATGTGCTAACAAATATGACGTTTTACAAAAAGAAAAAACAAAAACAAATAAGACAGATATTCACATAAAAATTAAGGGCCTCGGTACTAGAAATCGTAATAAAAATATGGCCCAAGTATCGGCCCATCTTAGAGCTTCCGCTTTTGGCCTTCACAACCTTCTCTTCGATCATCTCTCTCTCTCTCAGAGGACACATCGGATTGCTTCTCCGATCTCCATCATCTTCACACTCCACGGGAGCCATTCGCAAGAAAGATCAACGTCTCCCGTAATTAAGGAGTAACAAGGATCTGATCTCAATTGAGGTTTTGTGGCTAAGCTCCCACTCTACCGCATCGGCTCGATCCTTCATCATTGTCTCGTTCACTGAGAGCTTCTTCTCCGTTCAACGTAGACGCCATTGAACCCGAAGAAACAGTTCATTATCTGTCTCTCTCCTTCGCTTTCAAAGAGTCGAAGCTGAGAAAATTCTTGATCTCTTTCTCCGATCCCGATCTCTCCTCTGGAATTGCAGTACAGGTAGGCTTAGTCTCGATCCACTTCCTCCTTAGGCTCTTTACTGTTATCATCAGATTTGCGATTTGCGATTCAATGAGCTGTATATAGATCTGAATCGTTTGGTTTTGATTTTTTTTCTGAATGTGGTGAAGTTTCAGTGAGCCTTTTAACTATTTTGCAGCTCTACATGCTTCGTCTGTGTTTTGGTATTTAAGCCAAAGAATCTGGGAACGAGTTATGAGGTCTCAGAATCACCACCCTTCGGGAAACAGCGACTCGTTCCATGGAGGAGAGTTCAACATACCCTCCAAAGTCGCTGTGGCGGCTATGATCAACTCCGAGATCGGCGCAGTCTTAGCTGTGATGAGGAGGAACGTACGTTGGGGTGTTCGCTACATCGCAGATGATGATCAGTTGGAGCATTCTCTAATCCACTCTTTGAAAGAATTGCGTAAACAGATATTCTCATGGCAAAGCAATTGGCAAAACGTTGACCCCAAGCTGTACATACAGCCCTTTTTGGATGTTATACTCTCTGATGAAACCGGGGCCCCCATCACCGGCGTTGCTTTGTCCTCTGTCTACAAGATCTTGACCCTTGACGTTTTTACGCTTGAGACCGTGAATGTGGGAGAGGCGATGCATATCATAGTGGATGCTGTGAAAAGCTGCCGTTTTGAGGTGACTGATCCTGCCTCGGAGGAAGTGGTTCTGATGAAGATACTTCAAGTTCTTCTGGCTTGTGTAAAGTGTAAGGCTGCTAGTGGGTTGAGTAATCAAGATATTTGCACCATCGTCAACACTTGTATGCGTGTTGTTCATCAATCTAGCTCCAAGAGTGAGTTGTTGCAGCGTATAGCACGCCACACGATGCATGAGTTGGTTAGATGCATCTTCTCTCAGCTTCCTTATATCACCCCGCTGGCTAATGAAAGTGAATTACACATCAGCGATAAGGTAAATCAATTTAACCTTCCTTGCTAGAATCTTTATGTTTGTTCTATTTGCTTATCCCCTATATATTGATAGAATATTTGACTTGCTTCAGTGCATGCAAAAAGTTTTATCGTGTTATGATTAATCTGCTATGTATATTTGATTGATAGAAGGTTGCTCATGATTAAGTTTTTATGTGAATTGTTTTGATCGTCTTGTCAGACTGTTTTCCTCAAAATTTTTACGGTAATCTTTCGTTTCTAGGTGGGAACACTGGACTGGGATCAGAATTCTGGAGAAAACAAAGCTGAAAATGGAAGTATTGACAGCGTATCTGATACTCTCGGCATTGAGAAAGATTCACCAAGTTCTGAGATGGTTATTCCAGAAACAGTACTTAAAAATGATGAGAAGGGAACTGAGCTCGGTGATGACTTAAATGTTGCTGCGAATGGTGAAAATTCAATGATGGCGCCTTTTGGTATTCTATGCATGGTAGATATTTTTCATTTCCTGTGTACTCTGTTGAATATTGGAGAAAACAGTGAAGTCAATTCCAGATCCAACCCTATAGCATTTGATGAAGACGTTCCTCTTTTTGCTCTGGGTTTAATTAATTCTGCTATAGAACTTGGAGGCTCTTCTTTCCGAGATCATCCAAAGTTGTTGAGTTTAATTCAGGATGAGTTATTCTGTAGCTTGATGCAGTTTGGTATGTCGATGAGCCCTCTGATTCTTTCTACAGTTTGCAGCATTGTCCTTAATCTCTACCTGAGTCTCCGTACTGAGCTTAAGGTACAGCTTGAAGCATTCTTCTCATGTGTACTTCTGAGGATTGCACAGAGCAAGCATGGCTCTTCTTACCAGCAACAGGAGGTTGCTATGGAAGCTTTGGTTGATCTTTGCAGACAACATACTTTCATGGCTGAAGTGTTTGCGAATTTCGATTGTGATATAACCTGCAGTAATGTCTTCGAAGATGTTTCAAACTTGCTATCAAAGAGTGCATTCCCAATTAACGGGCCATTATCTGCTATGCATATACTTGCGTTGGATGGGTTAATCTCCATGGTTCAGGGAATGGCTGAGAGGGTTGGTGAGGAATTGGTGGCGTCAAATGTTTCTACAAATGAAGAAGGTTATGAAGCATTTTGGACAGTGAGATGTGAGAACTACGGAGATCCTAATTTATGGGTTCCTTTTGTCCGAAAGTCAAAGCACATCAAGAAAAAGATGATGGTTGGTGCTGATCATTTTAACCGTGATCCTAAAAAAGGTCTGCAACAACTCCAAGCGATGCATTTGTTGCCTGAGGAACTTGATCCAAAGAGTGTGGCATGTTTCTTCAGGTATACATGTGGGATAGATAAGAATCTTATAGGAGATTTCCTGGGGAATCATGACCAGTTCTGTGTTCAGGTGCTTCATGAGTTTGCCAAGACGTTTGACTTCCAGAATATGAATCTTGATAACGCCCTGCGTCTCTTTGTGGGGACATTTAGATTGCCTGGCGAGTCGCAGAAGATACAGAGGGTGCTTGAAGCGTTTTCTGAGAGATACTATGAGCAGTCACCACAGATACTGATTGATAAAGATGCTGCCCTCTTGTTATCATATTCGATTATCTTGCTGAACACAGATCACCACAACAGTCAGGTCAAGAAAAAGATGACTGAAGAAGATTTCATCCGTAACAACAGATGCATCAATGGAGGCGCAGATCTTCCCAGGGAATACTTATCTGAGCTGTATCATTCAATCTGCGACAGTGAGATTCAGATGATCCCAGATCAAGGAACCGGTTTCCAAATGATGACCTCCAGTCGGTGGTTTAGTGTGATTTACAAGTCCAAAGAAACCACTCCGTATATCATATGTGACAGCGCATCGCATCTGGACCGTGACATGTTTCATATCGTGTCTGGTCCCACTATTGCAGCTACATCAGTGGTTTTTGAGCAAGCAGAGCAAGAAGATGTTCTACAGAGATGTGTTGATGGGTTATTGGCCATTGCAAAACTTTCAGCGTATTATCATTTGAATAGTGTATTGGATGATCTGGTCGTGTCTCTCTGCAAATTCACGCCGTTCTTCTCCTCGTTATCTGTTGATGAAGCTGTTCTTGCTATAGGAGAAGATGCCAGAGCAAGAATGGCTACTGAAACTGTGTTCTTGATTGCAAACAAATACGGCGACTATATCACTTCGGGATGGAAAAACATACTGGAATGTGTCTTGAGCCTCCACAAGCTCCAGATTTTACCAGCTCATATAGCCAGTGATGCATCGGATGACCCAGAGGAAGAAAGGCCTTTAGCAAATCCTTTATCAGTAGTATCACAGGTACAACCCTCAGAGACCCCTCGAAAATCCTCCAGTTTTATTGGTCGGTTTAGCCAGCTTTTGTCCTTTGACATGGAGGAGACAAAGGCATTACCAACCGAGGAAGAAATTGCAGCTTATAAACTCGCTCGTGCTATAGTAAAAGATTGTCACATTGATAGCATATTCTCAGACAGCAAGTTTCTCCAAGCTGAGTCTCTGCAACAGCTAGTAAACTCTCTGATAAAGGCAGCCGCGAAAGATGAAGCTAGTGCTGTCTTTTGCCTGGAGCTTCTGATTGCAGTAACTCTGAACAACCGAGACAGAATCCTACTGATCTGGCAAACTGTTTACGAGCACATATCTGGTATAGTTCAATCAACGACGACACCATGCCCGCTTGTTGAAAAGGCTGTGTTTGGTGTCTTGAAGATCTGTCAGAGATTATTGCCTTACAAGGAGAATCTAACAGATGAGCTTCTGAAATTACTCCAACTGGTTCTCAAGCTTGATGCAAGAGTGGCTGATGCATACTGTGAGCCCATTACACAAGAAGTTGCACGTCTTGTAAAAGCAAATGCATCTCACGTCAGGTCTCAGGTTGGTTGGAGAACAATCATATCTCTGATATCGATCACAGCTCGACATCCAGAAGCTTCTGATGCTGGATTCGAAGCTCTCAGGTTTATAATGTCAGAAGGAGCTCACCTGTTGCTAGCAAACTACATCCTCTGTTCGGATGCAGCTAGGCAGTTTGCTGAATCCCGTGTCGGGGAAATTGATCGGTCTATCTCAGCCATCGACTTAATGTCAAACTCTGTGTTCTGTCTTGCGAGGTGGTCTCAAGAGGCCAAAAATTCCGTCGGAGAAGATGAAGCTATGAAGAAACTAAGTCAAGATATCGGAGAGATGTGGCTAAGGCTTGTGAACAACCTCAAAAGAGTGTGTCTCGATCAACGCGACCAAGTGAGAAACCACGCCATCTCAATGCTACAGAGATCCATAACCGGTGCAGATGGGATCATGTTGCCACAACAATCTCTATGGTTCCAATGCTTCGACGCTGTAATCTTCCCGTTGCTGGACGAGTTACTTGCTGTTTCAATAGAGAATTCAAGAAAGACATTCAAGAAAACAGTTGAAGAAACGCTTGTACTCGCTACAAAGCTCATGTCAAAGGCTTTTCTCCAAGCTCTCCAAGGCATCTCGCAGCAACCATCATTCTGCAGACTCTGGCTTGGGGTCTTGGACCGTATGGAGACTTACATGTCGACTAAATTCAGAGGGAACACAAAGCGAGTAAGTGTATGAACTCGTACCGGAACTGCTGAAGAACACGTTGCAGGTGATGAAGACAACGGGAGTTTTATTACCAGGTGATGATATCGGAAGTGATAGTTTCTGGCAACTGACTTGGCTTCATGTCAAGAAGATATCTCCTTCTCTGCAATCTGAAGTGTTCCCTCAAGAGGAGCTTGATCAGTTTCAGAGACGAAACGCTAAGCCTGAGGAAACAAAGGCCGAAACAGTGGTGGAGTAGAGAGGATTTGTTTCCATACAGAAAGACGAAAGCATATTGAAGAAATTATTTAGACACTTTATCGAAATGTTTCTTTTTGCAGTATAGCCTTTTGTTTGGATATAGTACTTTGGAGTTTTAAGCTTTTGGTAAACTTTTTATGGAATATCACGTTGAAATTATAGTAGACGAGCTTTCTAAGCGAGTTCCTTTTATTTATTGTAGACGAGCTTTTTCAGTAATCTGAACTCGCTTTTGCGGTCAAACTGCAAGCTCTGATGCAGGCGGGAAAGTATGGCAAGTCATAAAGTCTGTAAAATGATCTTTTCAATTGAAGCTGATGAATTTGTTGGCATAATAAAATAAACCAAAAGGGGCCTGCTTTTGAAGAATATTTTTTGTGGGATTATTTTGATGATGCGTAGGTGGGGAGAAAGAAAGTTGGAGTCTGCATCAGCGTTAACAAATAGATGAGCGTATCTCATGGAATAAGGAATAGTCGGTTCCAAACTTCCAGTCTTAAAGTGATCACTGGTCATCTGGCTTGGTTATACTTTGATAATGAAAGCGGTAACTCTTAAAATGTTTCATATTTGTATTTTTTTTATCAACTCTTTTCTGTCTCAGGCTTCGTCTTCCGTTTTTTTTTTCCGGCGATTTAGATTATGTTTAAACTATTGGTATTCCGACGCTATGCGCCGGATTTGTATATTTTATTCTTTAAGAAATTCAAAACTTTTCTTTTTTATCCATTTTGATATTGGCTACTGACAATATTGTAAGTTGTTTTCGGTGATTGATTCAATAAAAATAGAATAAATAGTTAATAGTTACATCAATGTAAATATTGCTGAATTTAAAATATAAAGCAAAGTTGATGTTCCAAAAAACATGTAAATGCATATGTTGTTTTGTGATCACCTTCTTTGAATAAAGATAATAAATTTATTCATCCTTTTAAAGTAGTAATAATTTTTGCATGCTTTATTAATGTCATGAATTGTGGCAATTTGTGAAAGACTTCATTGTAGATGTATTGGTTAAATATTTTGGCTATGGATTGTGAATTCAGTTAGTGAATTCTTAATCATGGTCTATTATTGATTGGACTTGAATTGACTATTTTTCTAGGATAGTTTATATTTTACCCTATATAAAGTTAAAGATTATTACAAAATATTAGTATTGAGAAAAAGTTATTATCTTCCATAAGAAAAAAAAAGAATTTTTATGGTAGGACCAAGAAAGCTGTTGCATATAAGTGAAGATATATAATAGAATAATAAAAACGAATTTCAAATGAAATAAGCAAACTTAATCACTTTCTTAGATAAGTAGCAAGTATATAGTAACATCTCTTGTTAGTCTTGTTTGGATCACAAACTATTGTAACTTTTGTTTCTTTAAGAACAGTGGAGCAATTACCTAAGTTTCGTATCTCGTATTGCAATGTTTTTTGTAAAACCTTACAGCAGATATTCATACATCTTATCAGTTAGAATGTCATATGAAAATGATTGTTATACCTAGAGTATTTCTATTTTTGTTTGTATGGACTGTCCTAGTTTTTGAAACTCAGATAATTTAATTAATCACGTACGTTTATTCTGTATTAATAGTTTTTGATGAATATGTTTACTATTTTAGTATTTTTGGTGCGGAGGTCATGATTTGTTTAAGACTTAATTTACCTTAGTATTTCCTTTGAACTAAAGGAAAACGTTTACAAATAATTTTTGTTAATAGTCAAAACATAAACCACTGCATTGGATTTAATATAATACTAGATTTGGACCCGCATAACCGTGCGGGTACTAATTTTCATGTATATATATATATATATATATATATATATTATAAGATTACTTATATATTTATATTAAATATAATATTTTTATAGTTTTCATGCTGTAAATTCATTAAAAATAATGTTGTATCCAATTTATTATGATCCTTATCCGTAATTCAAAGCGCTAAATTTTCTTATTAATATTTTTTATGTTTATTAGTTTAAGATAATAACTATATATATATATATATATATAA
>JABAYD010049116.1:0-10012 GCA_014822095.1 Diplotaxis tenuifolia
TCAGTCCAGAAAGAAGCTACCGGAATATTCCTTTTAGTGCCGACACTCACTGCCCACAGGACGAACGTGTCGGAGATGATTACTGTTGGAGGCGGAGAGCTGAGGCTGTCGAGTAACATCTCGAACGGCTTCTCTAAGTTGGTGTAGATGGCGTCGATGAAGCCGGTGAAGTTGTTGGCACGGATTAGCTCCGAGGGGATGAGGTTTGGGAGAGTGGCGAAGTTGATCCGGTCGGGTTTCGGGTCGGAACCGATGAAGCTGAGCCATTCTTCGGTGAGGACGAACGTGACGATGAGGTTGGGGTCTCGGAGGAGGAGGCGTTTGCAGAAGTTCATCAGGGGGTTGATGTGGCCTCTTCCGGGCCATGGCATTGCCACCACGTGGCATATTCCAAATGGTTGTGGTTTGATAAGATCCATAGGGGCGCGAAGTCTGTGTGATGAGTTCGGGAGCTAAGTTTTAAAACAAAGCCTTGATAAAATGATTGACCAAAATGTCAAAAGTACAGTGGAGCTAGATCATTTGTTGTGGTAAACGTTTTCAGTCACAAATGTATATATTAATAAAATATTATTCATGTGATTTAAAGGGAATTGTGTTTGTGGTGTTCATTAGAAGTTTGCATATCCTCTACTTTTTTTCATGGCGTTGTGATTGACTAGATGGAGGAGTCATGATCTGTTTTATTGCTATGTCAAGACTTATGGAAAAATAAGTTTTTACTTCATTCTGTACATATTTTGTTTATTGATTAAGTCTATAAAAGTTGAAAATGCCTAAATATTATTGTCCAACCGATTTTTTTTAGGATATTTTTCTAAATACTTTGAAATAAAAAAAATTAGTAATCAAGGTTCGAATTGATTATGCTCACGTTTCAAACGAAAATGCTTGTTCAATAGTTTCAAAGAGTGAAGATGAACAATAACATCAGTGAAAATAATTTGATAAAAAAAAACATCAGTAAAAAATAAAAATGTATGCTTTGGGATCTTGTCTAGATTATCAAATTCATTTTAAATATTTGTTTAATCTACGGAACTCAAACAAAACCAAATGCTCTAGAAAATTTTAGACAATAATTAGAACTAGACTTTTGACCCGTCCGACCGGACGGGTATTATTTTATGTATTTGTTATATTTAATGATAAATTTAGATTAAAAACTAATTTTTACAGTTATAATAATTCATATTAAAAATTTAATAAATATTTATAAATTTTAAAATTTTAAAATTTCTAATAAAATAATATAGAGATGAGTTATAATTTTTTCTAATTTCAAAATTTTAGCATTCCTTAAAAAATAAGAAACTTTTTTTATAAAAACATAAAATATATAAACATATTTGTAACTATAATTTTTATTAAATAAATTTCTAATAGAAAATAAACTTGGACTGTTGTTGTTTATTTCTAGAGTTTGATCCGTGATTATATAAGTATTTACTTTCACTTGAAAAAAAATTCTTTGTACTAATGTTATAATAAATATTTGTAAATTAAAAAGTATTACATAATCGTTAATATCACATTATAAAAATAATTATTTATTACTTTGAATAATTATATTTGTAATTTTAATTTTCTATTATATTATAGTGTATCATATAAAAATCTAATATTTATTACTAATTGGACTTATATTATAAAACCATTATACTAATACTATATGAATAAATTATTTTATATTTTATTTATATGTTACATAAATTGATTATGATGTGTGATTTTTATTTTATTATTTATTACTAATAAATATTAAAAATAATAGTTTAATACTAATTATTAAAAAATCTATGTTGGTTAAGATTTGATTAAGAAACTATATTATTTAAATTATGAAAGGATAAACTATTTTAAAGTGAAATTAATAAAATTCTCAATGTTGTTTCCTTATTTGTAGGGCGTGGAGTTATTTTAGGGAATGTGAAAAATACAAACTATTTTAAGGTAAAACTAATTAAATTCTCAATGGCATATGATGTAAATAAGTTAAAAAATTTAAAGTTATTTTATAAGTGTATTTCTATTTTAATAAAATAGATGCTTTATTGAGAACTATCGTCTAACGATAATTAGAAATTTATGGATCATATATTATATATTTAAAAATATGTTTAATTAAAAATGTACATTAATGAAAAATTAAAAATTAGATATATTTAAAACAAAATTAGAAAATTGATCATCACTTGTTTATAAACTAGTTAATATTGGAAATGATATATTTAATCTAGTCATAATATATTTTGATGTTGCTCGATAAAACCAATCTATAGCAAATCATGATCGAGTAAAATCGTTTTATAATGATTTTACCCAGTTTATAACAATTTAAACTAACTTAAACCATTTGAGTTGGATTTTCAAGAAAATTGTTTCAGTTTTCACCGATTTTACGTTTAGACGGTTACATAGACAACCGCAAAAATCAATTATTCTTAGATATTAGATGTACGAAGTATTACTCTGAAAGAAGATTAATCTATTTGTGACGTGAGTTCTAATATGGTTTTAACACTTCCATATGATTGACTGGTTGATTTTGTGTTCATGAAGATTCATATTAGTGAAAACAACAAGAAGGGAAAAATAAGATAGTTAAAAATACTTGGGATATCAAATAGTTTTGTTATTAATAAGATGAAACTGACATTTCACCATTTTGCCAATCTCTACCAACACTCCAGCATGTACCTAAACTCAGTTAGACACAGATATCTAATCATTCACTGTAACAACAATATGCAAAACAACAAATAATTCACCTAGACTTTAAGTTGTATTGGAGACGATTGGTTAGACTGTAACTGTAGAAAATTTACTGTAGAATTTAGTTTGTAAATTTTTTTGATTTAGTTGTATCTAATGTAGCTGTAGAAATAAATGAGAAAGAAAATAAAAATAATGTCATTATTTTATCTACCATAAAATAGTCTACGTTAGACCACTAACTTAAATTTTAACAAAATATCCTAAACATATGCACATTGATATTTTCCTAGCATTAAACAATATAAAATCTGAATAATAACATTTATGGTAAAATTATAATCCATTTCTATTGTGTAATTATTTTTTATTCTTTTATCATATTTAATCTAGGCCAGATTTTAGGTATTTTTTGGTAACTAGTTTTGAAATTAAATAGCACAGCCCACTCCTTTTAAAAATTTATCATATTAACTCTTTATATATAACAAAATAATAAAATAAATAATTTATTTTATATCATTTATGTTTTATTTTTATAGTAAAAGCAAAAAAATACATTAAATGAATTTTCAGCATATAATATTAATTAGTTTGATCACATAAAAATATTTAGAGAATACAAACTTTGAAACAAAAAGAAATAATAAATTTTTAAATATTTCATATAAAACTAATGTTTAAAATTCAATTATTAATATGATGTTGTATTTTTAAATATATATAAAATAAGTTGTGAATATATGATTAGTACAATTTCATCAAAAATAACTTTCGATATACATACAATTTTCAAAATAATATTTTTTTACATATATCAAATTTTATTACAATTTCATCAAAAATAACTTTCAATATATATATAATTTATTTTATATTTTAGTTAGTCTTACAAAGACACCAGTTTCACAATGCCAAAATTCATTTTATTCTGTGTTATATGTACTAGAAGCAATCAAATATCACAAAGGTTGGACTGTCATCAATAAGTTTTATTGAATGATTATCCATAAAATTATTCAATAGGCAAGTTATTTAATTTGGTAATAAGAAAGAAATAAAAAATTATTTATTATGTAAAATATTACTCTTAGAATATATATGCATCTACTTTGACTAGGAGTTACATATACACTTTGCCTAGGAATTAAATATTACTTTGACTAAAACTTACACATTTGCGTTATATTTGCCTTCTATAAATATAACTAAATTTTGACCCGGAAATTTTTTTATGATTAAAATTTTATATAATTGATTTTTTTCTTTATTTAAAGTATTTTTATTATAAAATCAGTAATCCAGAATTTTTGGTTATGATTGTTTTACATCAATTTCTAGTTTCTGTTTTTTTAGATTTGGTTTAGATTTGGTTTTTAGTTTTTAAGTTCTATTTTTGATTTTCAGCTTTTGGTTATGGTTTTTAGTTTTGAGTTTTTATATTGCTGAGTTAGTTTGAACTGATATTACCAACAAACAAATCTCACATAATCGAACATCTAATTTAAAATTGAAAAGATGTCAAATTTAAAAAAAAACTTACAATAGTTTATTTTGTAAATAAATATAAACAAAATACAACTCTGGTTTTCAGTTATTGGTTTTGTTTGTCAGTTTTTAGATTTGATTTTTTTTTTAAATTTAATTTTTTTAAAAGTAATCAGTAAATTATTTAATAAAAATAAAACAAACAGTATATTATGATTTCCAAAATCTATTGGTTTCATATAATTAGTAAATTTCCATATTTGTTAAGAAAATGTTAAGATATGAAATTTATTGGTTTCATTTAATTTAAAAATTTTCATATTTCATATTTTGATGGTATCTAAATATGAATATTAATCGTGTTGGTTTAATTTAAGTAATACGGTTCAACCAACTATATCTCATATCTTATTTGTAACACTCTAGAAAATATCCAAATTTAAATGACAACTTGTATCAGTAGATAAAAGAAGAACTTTGTTTTAATAGAGTAGATGTAATCCAAAAGATAAATCATCAGTTAAAAACTATTTTCTTCAATCATCTCAAACCCAAAGAAAACAACTTTTAAAATGAAGTTCTATTCTCTTATCGTTTTCATCATTTCTTCTTCAGTTTTATTATTTGCTTAAACGGTGTTATACACCTAAGTTTAGGGTAACTGAGAATTGTGTTAACGTAAATGTAACTGTTTATTTTTGTGTTATTTTGTTACTATTATATATAAACATGAAACAAGAAAATGGTAGGAGAAGCAAGGGATTGTTTTGAAACGTGGAAGTGTGAAGGAGGAAGGAAATGCAGAGATAAGTGCGCGGCTGAATACAAAAGGATTGGAAGGTGTGATGATATCACTGCTCCTATAGTTCCTCCCCAATGTAATTGTTATTATCCTTGCTAATAGATAGATCTATATGAGATATGCAACACATAATGCTTCTTCTATAATAATCATTTGTAAACCTTTTATCTGGTAATTAAATATTATGTGAATCAAAGAACAAGCTTATCTCAAAGGTGAATATGTGAAGTGTTTGTCTATAGTCTCTTGTCCCCTTTCCTCGGATCTGTGAGGTCAATGAATGTGCTTAGGAGTACTAGTAGTAGTAGTATTATCACCATGACTTTAAGCTAGTAATGTAATTATGCAAAATTTAGAAAAAAATGTTTATAAATTTTGGGAAATTTAAAATCGTTTTATAATGATTTTAATTGGTTTATAACAGTTTAAACTAACTTAGACTGTTTGAGTTGAATTTCAAGTAAATTGTTTCAGTTTTTACCGATTTTTCGTTTAGACGGTACATAGACGTCGCAAAAATCAAACATTCTTAGATATTAGATGTACGAATTATTACTTTGAAAGAAGATTAATTTATTTGTGACTTGAGTTCTAATATGGTTTTAAGTCACTTGCATATGATTGACTGGTTGATTTTGTGTTCATGAAGATTCATATTATTGAAAAAAAAAACAAGAAGAGAAAAATAACATAGTTAAAAATACTTGGGATATCAAATAGTTTTGTTATTAATAAGATGAAAGTGGCGTTCACCATTTTGCCAATCTCTTCCAACACTCCAATCTCAAACCACTAACCGTAACATCAATGAACAAAAACAACAAACAACTCATTGAGACTTAAGTTGTATTGTTAATCTCTCTTATGAAAGCGTCTATATTAACATTAGACGACCCCTTTTCCGCAACCGCTCCTCTACACATCTCACTAATACCACAAGCCCTTCTTCTCATCTCCTTACCTTCTTCACTCCCTCCATCCATTAACCTCTTCACTACTTCCTTGATCTCTTCTCTCCCTATCAACAACCCCGTCTTCTTCCTCCTCTCAATCCTCATCCCCACCTTCCAATCCTCAACAATCATCTTGCCATTCAGAATCTGATCCCAAAACAAAGGAAAAGCCAGCATCGGTACCCCTGAATACATCCCTTCTAAAGTCGAGTTAAACCCGCAATGAGTCCAAAACCCACCTACAGCTGCATGACACAACACACATAGCTGGTCACACCAGCTCACCACTAAACCTAAGCTACCTTCCAAAGCCTCCTTCATCTTGGACTCGCCCCCACGCGCCACCCAAAGAAACGGGACTCCACTCTCTCTCACTCCTCCCACTATCTCTTCCATCTGAGCCTCCGAGACTGAAAGAAAACTTCCTTGAGATATGTAAAGCACAGAGCTCATCGCTTGCTCGTCAAGCCACCGAATGTAATCAGGTTTGCTACCTTCAGAGAGTTCTTGAAATGGTATTAAAGGACCGGTTGCGTAAACCTGGATGTCGAGCTTGGAGGTGAAGACGTCAATAGCTTTAGGCTCGAGCTCATAGGCTGTAGTGAAGATAAGACACTTGGCTTTGGGAAGCTCATCGAAACACAACTTGCACCTCTTGAAGCTTTCGAGAATGTTACCGGTGAATAGTGTCGGAATATCCCGCAATTTGGTCGGAGATAAACCGGGTATGTAATCTACAATCTCCTCTTCCTTGGATTCTATATTTAAAATAATTAATACAGTACTTTTTAACATGTTGCACCAAAAAATAATAATTAATTACAGTTAAGCACGTTCGTGACTTATGGCTTACGAGTATGAAAGCTAATGAGTTGTTTTCTAACCTGATGGTTCAGACAGAGCATGGTCGTGACTTATGAGAAGATCAGAGTGAAGGAAGAGGGAGAGAATCGTGGCCGACATAGTCCAGAACGAAACCACCGGAATATTCCTTCGTTGCCCGACACGCACCGCCCATAAAACGTAAGTGTCGGCGATAATTACTGTCGGAGGCGGCGAGTTGAGGCTGCCGAGCAAGCGCTCGAAGGGACCCTCTAATCTAGTATAGACGGCGTCCACAAAGCCGTTGAAGTCGTTGGCGCGGACGAGCTCGGAAGGGATGAGATTAGGGAGAGTAGCGAAATGGATCCGGTCGGGTTTCGGGTCGGATCCGATGAAGCCGAGCCATTCTTCGGTGATGACGAAGGTGACGATGAGGTTAGGGTCTCGGAGGAGGAGGCGTTTGCAGAGGTTCATCATGGGGTTGATGTGGCCTCTTCCGGGCCAAGGCATTGCCACCACGTGGCATATTTGGAATGGTTGTGGTTTGATAGGATCCATTGGGTGCGAAGTAAGTGATTATGAATCAGTGACCCGAGGAGGTGGAGATAGTTTATATACGACCGTGTGCGAGACCAGTGCTTTAGTTTAGTCATTGGGTCTTCTTACAAAGTTAACACAAAGTTCGAGTTTGCTTCTTTCGACAAGATCATGAGACATTTTTTATGTGGGCTACAGTTGGCAACGTGGCGCAATACTAATTTCTTTTGAATATCATTATTACATGGGAAATTTGGCCGTATAACCATAGTAACTCGATAAATTAGGTAAGTAACCATAGCAAACCAGTGTGCTATGTTACGGTATAAACAGTACGGTTTTATTCCCATTTTGCCCTCTTTCTGCGCGTGGAAACTAAACCGTCGCCTTTGACTTTTATTTTTTTACAGCTTCTCTTTCAGTTAGTAACCATAGCAAAGACACCCCCCCTATTTTCTCCCCCTTTCGAAATATAATCAAGGCGATTAGGGATAACGGTGATAACGGATTAAGGTTAATGGTGGTAGCGATCTGAATTCAGAAGAGGAGTTCGAGACAGTTCTCTAGACGCGATTAGGGTTAACGGTGGTGACGGAAACTGTTGCAGATCCGATTAGGGTTAACGATTGTCAAAGTTGGAGAATTGGATTACGAGTCATCATTGAGCCATTCTTCTTTACGCTACTTTTGTTAGGTAACCCCTTAATTTCTTGTGAGAAAGAGACAATTTTTTGGCCGCCAGCGCACTTCTGGTTGACCGGTTAGAACCGATTCCCGAGTCAATTGCATGCCGTCGGCTTAGAATTTCATTTGTGTATATGATGCTTGTTTCACTGTTTAAATCGCGATTTGCAAACCGAAGTTTCTTTATATCTGATTTTTAAATACATTCTTCCGATGAAGATAATGCGTATACTATAAATTTGTTGTAATAGTATTAATTTTTAGAACGACGACTCACTTCAGGTAGACCGGTTAGAACCGCATCCCGACTGAATTGCATCTCCTCGGATTTTATAATGATTTGTTTATATGCTGCTCCTTTCACTGTCTCATTCTCGATTTGAAGAACAAAGTTTCTCGATTCCTGATTTTTAAAAAAATTGTTGTGATGCCACTAATTAGTATACTATATATTTGTTTTTATAGTATCGACTGTGTTATGTGCCGTGAGTGCTATTTCTAACTTCTCAATAGTATAGGAATACACATTATTTATATCTATGTTTTTATGTGTTTGTAGTTTACAACTGAGAGAAATGCTTTAGTAGTTGCATTCCGGTTTACTGTATATATTGCATCAATATGAATATGATACTCATCCGGCTATATAACTGTGATTATTGTATTGAATTTATACTATAGTTTAACTAGTATAGTGTATATCTGTTATCATGGACTGAAATATGGGTAACTGTTTGTTTCATTTATCCGTTTCAGTATGTTAGTTAACATTTGTAACTTTCTGTGTAGATTATGGGTAAATGTTTGTTGTGATGCCGCTAATTAGTATATTATATATGTGTTTTTATAATATCGTTTGTCTTATGTGCCCTGATTGCTATTTCTAACTTCTCAATAGTATAGTAATACACATCGTTATGCAATGCGCCCGGCTTAGATAGAGTAGTGTTCTTGTTAATACTATAGAACCTTTTATAATGATATGTACAATAAATAGCAATTTTATAGTCTATGAATAACTTATTTGTTACTGCTACCGATACTCATCCGACTACGGCTATATCACTGTGTTTCTTGTATTGATTTTATACTATTTGACTATTAGTATAGTATATATATGTTAGTATGGACTAAATCATGTGTTCTCCTAACATGTTGTCTATATATGTGTGTTTATATCTATGTCTTTATACTATTGGCTAACTAGTATAGTATATATCTATTATCATCAACTGAATTATGGGTACCTGTTTGTTTCATTTCTTCGTTTCATTTTGGTAGTTAATTTTTAGATTTTATGTGTAGATTATGGAGGAGTTTGGCTTACCGGAACGCTTGTTTGAGATGGAGTTTGAACCAACCGGCCGGAAGAGAACAAACAACTACTTCAATTTGAAATGGGTGGATGTTATAAATCAGGCTCTATCTGATGCCCTGGAGGAGAAGCTGGCTGAGTCGCAGTTCCGACAAATAATGTTAATGGGAAGTCATACCTTTTCAGTTATGTTTTCCCATCGGATATTGTCACGTCAGCTAGTAACCGTATACCGATCCCTCTCCCTCTCCCGTTCCCCCTCTCCCTCTCCCCCTCCCCCCGCTCCCCCTCCCCTCCTCCTCTCTCTCTCCCCCTCCCCTTCTCCCTCAACCCCTCCCCCTCTCCCTCTCCCCCTCCCTCTCTCCCTCCCCCTCTCCATCTCCCTCTCCCTCTCCCTCTCCCTCTCCCTCTCCCTCTCTATGTCCATGTCCATGTCTCCCTCTCCCTCTCCCTCGCCCTTTCCCTCTCCCTCTTCCTCTCTATGTCCCTGTCCATGTCTCCCCCCTCTCCCCTCCCTCTCCCTCTATATTTTACCTACCAACAATCAACACAGTTTTACCTATCAACAACCAACACAGTTTCATACCTAATAGACCATATGCTTGATTGTTCTTTTGTAAATGGAATGTAATTTTGTAGGTGGTTTGTGAGGTAAGATGCTATATTTTCTATACTAGTACTTGTATACAATAGTAT